>MU227519.1:10670-46493 GCA_018584345.1 Thuja plicata
AGCCGTAGTTTCTCGAGGTGACAGGAAATTGAATTTAAATCTTTTAAAATTTCGGCGCCATCATCAAACGGTTAAGACAGCTGACATGGCACTTTGTGATTCGTCCTCTGTCATACATCTCAGCTACATTTTGTACACAGTAATCAAAAATCCTTATATCTGATTGGCCGCCGGCTTGATCTCCTCTATCACATCCTCCACTTGGCGCCGCTTTACGGATTCTGTTATCAAAGACCTTGCGACCTCATAAAGTCTCTTTGTTGTGAATGTTTCTCCTTAACCATGGTCTGATCATCAGATTTGGTGACAACGGCCTTTCTTTACCTCAGCTTAACCCAAGTCTTCTAGCGATCAGGCGACTGTGTGAAAATCTTAGTCGCGGGGAGTTAACTTTAACTCATCATTTATCTCCAGACTACGCGACAAGCCTCTTATCTTTTAACATGATCTCTTTGGTCGCTTAGTCAGGAGATCCACTTAACTTAATCTTTTACTGAAAGAACGTGCCCTTTTCTATTTTAGCGACCTCGCGACATACCTTAATCGCTTAGTCGGGAGTACCTTTTACCTGGGGCACTTTTATCATGAGACAATGCAACCACCGTCAGATCCTTTCATCTGTTCATCAAACGGCTGTCTTTTAATCGCTATACATTTTGTCATACCCTTAAAATATCACGAGACTTCACGACTGAGGGTATAATGACTTAAGTCTCCTTATCGCTTGATCCATTTTCTTCATCAAGCGACATCCCGACAACCACTAGCCATAGGACAGATGTCATCTAGTATTTCGTCCACTTTATGCATTCTGGAAGTCTGAGCAACTTTTCTGTTCTGGCGACATCCCGACTGAGGGAAATCACATAACATGAAACCGTTAGTCGCCTGGTTGTGACTGTAATCTCTTAACCATCTTTTAATCACGAGACCATGCGACTAAAGGTTAGCCTTAACTGTTTGACTATCCTGATCGAGCGATCACGCGACATGAAGAAAGGCGCAAGGTCGGAAGACATTTCATTGACTTGCCTTTTCTTCATGCGATCACCCGACTGAGGGTGGGTCCCATTCTTTCTTTAAATCTTCATAACACAATATCAAGCGACAACCCGACCAAAGGAAAATCGCTAAGTCTCGATACACAGATAGAATATTCAATTTTTTCACGAGACTAAGCGACACAAGGAAAAATCAAAGTCGGGAGATGTTTTGGTATATTCGTTTTGATTCACGCGATCAAGCGACCTGACTTAACCTATAATAGCACATGCCTTGAGTAACTAAAAAAAAGGTAATGACAAAATAGAAAGACATGGCTAAGGGTTTCAAAAATGCATCGTTTAACATTAGGCCTTAGGGTTTTTGCAGGTTTTTATCAAGATTTTGACATGGAATAGGCATGAAAACCTGCAAGTTTTCAGAGAACAAGGCAAGGAACAGGGAAAAACAGCAAAAATACGAAATACAACTAACAGATTTTAGGAAAGTTCAAGCTAATATTTTAGTTTCTTAATGAATCCCCCAGCTCTTCTTAAATTTAATCTTAAGTCACCATTCTCTACTTTTTCTTTTTCAAGGTCTTCAAGTGCTAGTTCAAAGTTTTCTTCCAAAATTTTAGAATACATCTTGATCTCCCTTAAGTTGTTAAACTTTATTTTCAAGGGCCAATAACTCTGATACCAATTGTTAGGATTAAGTAATACTGAGAGGGGGTGAATCAGTATTACAACACTTTAAATTAAACTTAAACCAATTCCAAATAAACTATAAGATTGCTGAAATGAAAAGAACATAAGAAAATAACACACAACTCATTACACCATAATTTTTTGTCGTGGAAATCCTAGCCAAGGGAAAACCCCGGTGGGTATGGTACCCACAAGCATGTGCTAAAGTATAATTTCTCTGTTAGGAGACCTAGCCATGTTAGGAGATGAATATTACATAGTACATTTCCTTCTTAAAGGAATATCAACCCTATTAAAGGTATACAACACCTTGTTAGGGGTACACTGAGCTTACAACACTTACAACCAATACTTCTGTTACAAAGTGTTCTCAGTAATTAACAAAAAAAAGCATCTCCAATGCTTAGATAGTTCTAGTTGTAGCTTTCAACAACATCTGTCAATCTCTAATCTCACATCTTCCATCACTCATCACTAACTCTTTCACATACACCACTTTTCTTTACAAAATATTCTTCATATATATATATATATATATATATATGTATTACATCATTTATTCGGCTTCTCAATTACAATACAAAATAGAATAAATACTTATGCAAAAAGTAAATACAATGTCATCACTCTTGTATTACCAAATTATAGGTAATTCACAATGAAAATCCAACTTAGCACATTTGGATTCTATATCATGCTCCCTCAATCATCGCAACTATTCAACTTCTCTATTTCACTGTTCTACTGTCTTTGCATGTCTTCAAATCACTCTAGCTCTATGTGATCATTACCAAAATGCAATCAAACTTAACTGAAGGTGAAAAATATCCCATACTGTCTTCCTCTAAGCTCATAAGTCATCAAACATCATATATGATCTTCTCTGTCCAAATTAACAATACTGTTATACTATGTACTTCTATTTCTATACTTAGTTGATTTTAGAACTAGGTATCTTCAAAACTGTACTTAACTTGATCATTGTATTAGATGTGTTGCCATAAATGAAAATCTTAAAGTGTCTCATATCACATCAAAAACATCACTTTCCAACAATATATTCTTTCAATTTTTCTATACTTTTGTCAGTAGATGTTCTCAGTTGTATTATTGATCACAATTCTTCTTTAAGATTTCTATCATTATTGATGGTTCCACAAACTTTTGTAGTTGTTCTGTTGCAGATTCTTTGTCATTTGTCACAACTATTGGTAATAAGTTTGAAAGTTTTTCAACTGACTTCTTAATAATCTTTCTCTTTTTCTTTTCCCTTAGTCCTTTTCTATAGTTGTTATTTCTCTGAGTTTATCTGCAAATAGTATCTTGTCCTTATAGTGTAATTGAGTTGGGTCTCAGTTCAAAATGTCAAATTCAGGTCTATTATCCAAATCTTTTATTTCTTCACTCTTTGAGTCTTTGTGTCTCCTTTCATGTGCTTTTGAAATTATGGTCATGTTTTGTAGTATCCTTGTAACATGTTCTTCTTCAGTTTATGAAATTTCACCGATAACGGGTGTTATGTCTACATGATATGCTTCATGTTCAGATTTTGTGTCAACTATTGTTATCTTTGGTGTTAGTTTTTCCTCTAGATGTTCATCCTTTCCAATGCATTGTTCATCCTTAGATTCATCATTGATTTCTATTGGTTCATATCCTTGTTCTACATTGAATCTTATTGGGTTGTCACTTTTAGTTAGTGATTCTTCTGATTCTTCTTGCTCCTTTCTGTATTGAAAATCATTTCCCATTTTTTTAGTACTTCATCTTCCACTTCTTTATATAATCCTGCTAATAAATGTGTTTTCATGTACTTCCTAAGAAATTTATTCTCATTTTTTGTCAACAATAGGTCTATTTCTATTGTGCTTGTTGTCAATTTTTTAATAATTAGTATTCTTGCTCTACTCAACTTTTCTTCTTTCTTTGCTTCATTCCATCTTGTGCTGATTTTGTCTAGTAACAATGTAGGAATTTTTTGGCTTAACTCACTCGAAAATCTCCTAAACTTGTGTAGGTGAAATAATATAGCATCTTTAATAGTTTTCTTTTCTTCTGTTGTCCATGACCGATACTTAGTCTCGCGTATATGACCAATAGTTCTGTATTTTCTTATTTCATCGGCAAGGTCTTTTTCTTTCCTTGGTATTGTTAGCTTTACTTTTTAAGACTTATTTTCATTTTTTTGTGTCCTTGTGCTTTCATGTGTTGTTCTTTCTCTAGTTTCTAATATCTTTCCTCCAGTGTCCTTGTCAGTGGATTATTTCTATTTAGTTCTTTTAATCTTTGCATATGTATTAGGTATTGTATTTGGTCTTTGTTTTCTTTTTTTACCGCTACCTATCTCTTTTAACTTATTTTACTTTGATATTATTCTCCTGTATACTTCTTCATAAGTTCCAAATCTATCAACTTCCTTGTTCTTTGGTTTCTCTAACAATTGTTCAATGCTAGTTGTTAATTCATCTTCACTTACTTTGTATCCTGTAGGTTGTAACCTTGATGTTCTTGGTTCTACTTCTTTGATTATACATGAATGAGTGTTAACTATAAAACATATCTCCTTCTCATATTTATTTACAATGTGTGGTGGTATTTGATACTTCTCACACATCTTAGTTTGATATTCATTAGAATAGCTCCAATTTATAATACTAAAATTTCTTCCCAATTGTGCAATATATCTGGGTATGTGCAAGATCATGAGGGGCCAAAAGTGGCGATGTATAAAAATCCACTTTTCAGTCATCCAAAAGTGCATGAAAATGTATGTTGAATTTTTAGTAGGCCTGGGTGTCAGTACACTTGGGGAAACCTGACACCAAAGTACAAGCCTAATTGGGTACCCAAAACCTGTGGCATAAATCAAGACCCACGAGTAGTTTTCCTCATTTCTCTCATCATTTTGGGTTTGGAAAACGGCTCTAAATATCCTATACAAAATTTTTTTGGGTACCTGATTTCTCCAACAACAAATTCAACTACGCAGTTTATCCGGTAAGTAAATTCTTGCTATATTTTGATTAATTTCTTTCATTTTCATGTTAAATATAGTTTTTTTTGGTTAAAATTGGGTTTTGTATTGATTTTTTTAATAATATATGAAATCAATTTGAAATTTATATTTGTATATTATTTAATCGGGCATGGATGACAACAATGAAGATAATAACCCTCCCCCATCAAATAACGATCCCCAAAACATTCTAGAACCGCTTCAAAACCCTCAATCTTTAGAGGATTTGATACAAGACAATTTTAACACTATACGGGGCTTCAAAAACACATATCAGAATATACCTACGTGAGCTCCTATGCTTTCCACCCTAAATACGATTGTTGAAAACATTGACACCCTTACATAATAACATAATGCTGCTCTTCATTGGCGTGATGATATGCATGCCCAATTTGATGATGGGCTTGACCATGATGGGGTTGCAGCCCTTAATATAACTAAGGAAGATATAGCCTCCATTTTTGTTAATCCTAAAACCGGATTAAAAGTTGAACCCAAAAAGCCTAAATTATCAATAAAATGGTGCACAAATGAAGCAATGTGCACACACTTTTGGGATCGCTGGTGGATGGTTTTTGATAAACCACCCCATAGCAATTTGGAGCTCCCTTTCTATTTCATAAAAAAATTGTATGCTGAGTTTGTGCTTGGTCAGAATATTAATTATTGGAGCATGAGGGCCAACATGGGCGTAGGTGGAGGAGCTCCTCAGACTAGGCCATTTGCCCAGCACAAAAAGGCCACTACCTTTGTCCCCCCCACTAATGTCACACCCCCTCCTTTAGTGCAGCATCCCGATATCATTGCAGAGGCTACCTCATAGAGTATTAGGGCCATTCACATGCTTAGTGATTAGTTGATCATGCAGACCAGGTCATTGTTGCCACCTAGTGTGGATGATGCTGGCCCATTGACATCTGGCAACAGTTCACATGTATGCATGCCCCATACTTGCATTATGTACAAGAATTTGTGCCTCGGACCACTTACTGATGCTAATACATATCAGTATGTTATTGATGAGGAGGATACAGGAGACGTAGCTACAGAGGCTACAACACCTCATTGAGCATCCGCGTCTCATGAGAGTGTTGAGGAGGGGTACACAAAGCCATGGAGTCTTGTTGATACGATAAGAGTAAACATTATAAATAAATTTGTCACGTGACTTATTTAATTTAAAAATAATTTATTTATTTAGATTAGTTTTAATGACTGCATTCACTTATGTATATATATTTGGTCCATTTATGTTCAGTCGATGACAGAGGAGGAGTTGAGATAGGTGGATGACTCCACACTTTCGACCATTTCATTTGGCCTTAACACCTGTATGGTATATTATAAATTATGTATCCATTAGTTTTTTTTTATATCATTTTGTGTACATGCTTAAATCTCTATCAATTAGAGAAATAAAATTCATACATTTAGTAATATATTGTCATCTTATTGTACTCTTGCAGGTATCAACTAATGTTAGTGCGGGGTACGAGGGGGTTCCTTCCTCATGTGTCGACAAAGGAAAGGTAATTAATTGTTTAAGATTAATTATGTATGCATATGTATTTTACTTGTGTATAGTAATAAATATTTTACATGCACTTTATTGTATAGGGTGTGGCTCTCGATGATGTCCCGACACAGGTTCGGGAGCCTGGGCTGACAGGCATCTCGATTCAGAGTGATAGCCTGATTGTACGTAGATTTGTACATATTATTATTTGTATTTTGTAACCAGGGTTGTTATGATGAAGTACATTTATGTATAATTGACTATCTTTTTTACTCTCATAGATTACTCCTAGTGCGAGGAAGGCCCCATGAGAATCATTCCTATCTTTGTTGACCCGACCCACTATTCCAGAGGAGGGATCGGTGGACATAAGTTTTAATTTTAGTTCAATCAAGTTGTAATTTTATTATGCTATCATCCTATTTTGTAAATTTATTACTCTATGTTGCACCTTGGGCCCCTGCACCACTCTACTTATCTCATTATTGCAAATATATATTTATAGGTCAGAGTTGGTATTGGTGGCAATGTCCATTCGCTACCAAAGACTTATGTTAGGACACCTAATCGTGGTAGGCGAATGAGAGGCTAGGTACATATGTTTATATTAAGTTATAATTTATAATTAAATTTGTGTTTGAATTATGAATTAAATATATGTACAAATCATATAAAATAAGCAATTTAACTTGGGATTGAACTCATTTTTTATGCAGGATCAATCAAAGCCAAATACTTCTTCAAAGAGGCTACATTTTGATGATCCCCCTATGACATATGATGTATTTTTAGTTGTGTTCATTTAGAGATGCCACTTGGCACATTTTGAGATGGCATATATGCCACATTGTACACCTTGAAACATTGATTTTGTAGACATTTTGAAATGACATGTGCCATATTTGTATATGGAGATACTCTTGATACTTTTGATACTTTCTATATATAGAACATTTTCATTTTTATGTTATATTTGTTTCATCTTTTATATACACATTTATTATTCATGTATATGAAATTGAATGGTGAAGTTATATCTTGACTATGATTATGATTGTTATATCTTGAAGTTATATTTGATTATCATTATGATTTAAATTATATCTTATTGAAGTTATATGTCAAATTGTTTGAATTTGTTATAATAAATGCAATAAATTATCGAGATCACTCAAATTATTCTTTTTTTTGTAACAATACCCATTTCCTTCCTTCAATAGTACATCAACTTCTAGTCTATTTTTGGTTGTTTTCTCCAAAATGTTCAGCAATGACTGTTTTTGGTTATTTTCTCCAAAAGTTTCGAAAAGAATTCCAAAAATAATAAGTGTTTTAGATACCCTTTATCAATTTATAAAACATATGTCAAACTCAACCGACATTGTTTTGTAACATTATGCTCAAAACTTGTTGTCCTCAGTCATATACCTTGGGGACACTTGGGTCAAGCGTGGTCGCGAGCATTCTAGTGACTTCGTGGGTGGAATGGGTTTGTCACTGATGTTAAACCGGCCAATCAAAGCTGATGAAATAGACGGTTTGATGCTAGGACAGACAGTTTGAAAGACACACTACAAAGCTACTTTCAACTGACCCTCACTGCAAGTTTTGGCATCGACTAAGATTGCCTTGCCAAAAGGAAATGAAGTCAAATCGCCCAAAACTGGAAGAGGTTATTGTAGATCTTGGAAACATGATCCTGTAGCCCCTAACATTTTTTTGATACCTCTTACAAGGTCCAAGATACGAGCCTTGGAAGATCGCTTCCCAATCGTGCTTAGTGCACCTTGGGGACACTTGGCTCAAGCGTGGTCGCGAGCGTTCCACTAACTCTGTCGGTAGAATGGGTTTGTCACTGGAATTTACCCATCCAACCAAAGCCGATGGAATAGATAGTTCGATGCCAGGACAGATGGTTTGAAAGATACACTACGAAGCTACTTTCAACTGACCCTCATTGGAAGTTATGACATTGACTGAGATTGCCTTGCCAAATGGAAATGAAGTTGAATCGCCAAAAATTGAGAGAGGTTGTTGTAGATATTGACAACATGATCTCATAGCCCCTAATATTTTTTGGATACCTCTCATGAGGTCCAAGATACAAGCCTTGGAAAATTGCTTCCCAATCGTGCTTAGTGCACCTTGGGGACACTTGGGTCGAGCGTGGTCGTGAGTGTTCTAGCGACTCTGTTGGTGGAATAAGGTTGTCACTAGTGTTTAAAAAGCCAATTGGACCTGATGGAGTAGATGGTTCGATGCCAGGATGGACCGTTTGAAAGATACACTACGAAGCTACTTTCAACTGACCCTTATTGCAAATTTTGGCATTGACTGAGATTGCCTTGCCAAATGGAAATGAAGTCAAATCACCCAAAACTAGGAGAGGTTGTTGTAGACCTCAGTAACACAATCTTGTATCCCCTAATGATTTGTTGATACCTCTCACGAGGTCCAAGATACAAGCCTTGGAAAATTGCTTCCCAATCATGCTTAGTGCACCTTGGGGACACTTGGGTTAAGCGTGGTCGCGAGCGTTCCATTGACTCCATGGGTGGAATGGGGTTTTCAATAGCATTTACCCAGCTAACTAGAGCTGATGGAGCAGATGGTTCGATGCCAAGATGGACCATTTGAAAGATACACTACGAAGCTACTTTCAACTGACCCTCATTGCAAGTTTTGACATCGACTGAGTTTTCCTTGCCAAACGCAAACAAAGTCAAATCGCCCAAAACTAAGAGATTTTTTTTAGATCTCGACAACATGATCTCATAGCCCCTAACAATTTGTCGATACCTCTCATGAGGTCCGAGATATGAGCCTTGGAAAATTGCTGCCCAATCATGCTTAGTGCACCTTGGGAACACTTGGGTCGAGCGTGGTCACGAGTGTTCCATTGACTCCGTGGGTGGAATGGGGTTGTCACTACCATTTACCCAACCAACCAGACCTAATGGAGTATATGGTTCAATGTCAGGATAGACCATTTGAAAGATACACTATGAAGCTACTTTCAACTGACTCTCATTGCAAGTTTTGGCATCGACTGAGATTGCCTTGCCAAATGCAAACGAAGTCAAATCGCCCAAAACTTGGAGATATTTTCATAGACCTTGGAAATATGATCTTGTATCCCCTGATGATTTTTTGATACCTCTCATGAGGTTCAAGATACAATCCTTGGAAAATTTCTGCCCAATCGTGCTTAGTGCACCTTGGGGACACTTGTGTCAAGCGTGGTCGCGAGCGTTCTAGTGACTCCATGGGTGGAATGGGGTTTTAATTAGCATTTACCTATCCAACTAGAGATGATGGAGCAAATGATTTGATTTCAAGATGGACGGTTTGAAATATACACTACAGAGCTACTTTCAACTGACCCTTACTGCAAGTTTTGGCATCGAGTGAGATTGCCTTGCCAAACGGAAACGAAGTTGAATCACCCAAGAATGATAGAGGTTTGTGTAGACCTTGGCAACATGATCTCTTAGCCCCTAAAATTTTGTGGATACCTCTCACAAGGTTTGAGATATGAGCCTTGGAAAATCACTTCCTAATCGTTCTTAGTGTACCTTGGGGACACTTGGGTCGAGTGTGGTTGCGAGTGTTCCAATGACTCTGTGGGTGGAATGAGGTTGTCACTAGTGTTTACCCGGCCAACCAAAGCTGATGGAGTAGATGCTTTGATGCCAGGATAGATGGTTTGAAATATACACTACGTAGCTACTTTCAACTGACCCTCACTGTAAGTTTTAGCATCGACTAAGATTGCCTTGCCAAATAGAAATGGAGTTGAATCGCTCAAAACTGATAAAGGTTTTTGTAGACCCCATGAACATGATCTTGTATCCTCTAATGGTTTGTTGATACCTCTCATGAGGTCTGAGATATGATCCTTGGAAGATCGCTACCCAATCATGGTCTCCAATAGTGCTTCATGATTAGTAGTACTAATAGTCCAAACTTCTTTTGTCTTTGGTTTTCCTTGATGCTTTGACAACTTGACATTTGTTGCTATAACAAGGTGTGAATACATAAGAATAGTTTTGTGCTTCTCATAATCTTTAAATGCGGGAATTCCATTATTTGTAACCACGTATATTCGTAGCCATGTTCCCCCAACAACAATTGAACCAGTAGGATACATGAACCCATCAAGGTCAAGATGGGGGTTGGCCACCCGAAAAACTAAGTTAGTATCCGTTATTTCAACTCCCATGAAAAACCTTCAACAACAACCTACAAAAAATTGTTAAGATGCAAAATATCAAAAACACAACTTGTCAAGATGTTAGAGTTAGGCAAATAAAGTGTGCAAATTTTCTAACTAGATGTGAGCCTAAAATAACTGAATGTGATATAGTATACAATATATGATCTTTTTTACCAAATGCGACAACATGCTCCCCAAATGCGAGCCTAAACTAAAAATGATCTGGGAAATCCCAGATGTGGGCCTCATTTTCTATGGTGTGAGGGCGTATCCTGAATGTGATCCACAATGACCAAAAATGACCCTATAAAAAAATCCTGTGCATTCAAATTAGTGAAAAATAGGTTCAAAATGAGGCCAAGTTAGAAATCGTGCCCCTCGACAGGCACCAGAAATGTGTGTCACCTGTTACCTACGACACAACACTTCAATAAGTCATTCTGTTAGTGAGAAACAAGGGTTAATGAGCATATAAAACCCTAACATCGACCTATTTCTTTCCAGTGACATAAAAAACCTAGCATGACAGATTTAAGTTTAAAAAAAACTATTTAATCACTTAAGCATGCATATTAGTCTAAAATGGGCATTATAACCATGTAAGAAAGTAACTATGGAGTGTGCATGAAGTTAGGAAGGAATGGGTAGCATAAAAATGCTTTGAGATTCCTTCAAAATATTGGCATAACAACACTACTATTCAAAATTTGAGGCTTATTATGAGCCCCAAATCCCTTTAATTTATAGAGGAATGGGAGAGAGAGAGAGGGGAGACAAGGTTCATTAATGGAGCCCCTAAGGTCATTAATGAGGTGTAAGAGCCATTAATGCCTTGGGCATTAATGAGGGATGGGAAAGAGGGAATATCCATTAATGAGTCATTAATGAAATTCATTTAAGAGGCATGGGAGGGAGTAAGGATCAACTTGGCAAGTTGGTCCTTTAGAGAAGTCATGCTTGAGAAAGTTGAGTTTCTCAAGTGGGTTGAGTTGTTAATCATTCCTTAATGGAATGTGACAACATTAGGAGGGGGGTTTAGGACAGAATTAGAATTAGGATTAGATTAGCATAGGAGGAATAGGTTGAGATGGGTTAGAAACCAGGGTAGAAGTGGTTGAGATAGGTTAGGTTGGGGTTTAAGGGAATATAAATGAAATAAATTAAACTTATTTAATTCATTTAAAATATAGGAATTAATTATTTAAGCATTTTATTGCGTTTTAATAATTAAGGGGACTATAGACATTTTAATTAAATTAAATAGGCTAGGGGAATGGGTTATTTGCAAGTGGACAATTGATTTAGGGGTTTATTTAATTCCTTTATAATTAAATACTATAGCCATGTTTGAATTTGATTTGATTTAATTGGTTTGAATTGTATGGCTATAATAGTTAATATAATTTAGTGATAAAAATAACCTAGGACATTAAATTTGATTTTAAAAATAAATTATGCCAAAGTAACATTGTGATGACATAATTGGGGGTATGATCACACTTAGGGAAAATAGGGTCTATAGTTTGAACAGACCAAATTCAGGTGGTTACATTTGCCCCTCTTTGAATTGATGTGCGAGCAACACATTGATTCAAAAAAAGTTTTTGATTTTGACTTCAGAAAGATTGAGAATTCCGTTCTTGGTTGTCAAATGAAATGTTGATGAGATCAGTCTCACACTTGATCAAACTAAACTGATAGAATTGATTTTGAACTTGGTTTTCGTCCAAAGATCAATAAAAGATTTTTAAAGATACCAATTCTAAACTTGGTTGTCATCCAAAGATTGATAATACTGATTCTGAACTTGGTTGTCATCCAAAAGCCAGTATGAAGCTGCTAGGATCTTAATAAGAATCTTTTAAAAATGAGGAAACATAGGATATCCAGCTTATGAGAACCAAATTTTTCTATCCAACAGTTCTGACTTAGTCAAAGAAGTTTTTATGCCCCTAGTTTGTTTGATAATGAAGTTATTTTAATGCTATTTCAAGAAAAAAATTGATTGATGATAGTGTGATCATGCCCCCTCAGGAATGAAATCGAAGGAAAAGAATAAAATCCCTCAGTTGAAAGAACGTATCACTTGCAGGAAGCTAAAAATAAACACACTAGTACCAAGTTAATTACGTGAAAATGTGAGTGTTGAGACTAATAAAATGATGTTAGACCAAGATGTATGATAAAATGTGCATTTTGACAGATTTGTGGAACAAATGAAGCAAATTCGCAGTTTTCAGAACTATCGCAAAAATTGCACTATGCCACATAAAACATCTTAGGCACCTTTAATTTGGTTCCCTATTGACTAGAAAGAGAATAGAAATAGAGTTGTAGTTCCCTGGGAGGAGTTTCAGAACTCCTAAATTGCTCAAAAGACCCATATAAGCCTCAAAAATTACCATTTTACTATTCATTTCCACTTTCCTCCATAGTAATTCTGAGAGCTCTGCAGAGAAGATGGTAGTCCCTGTGAGGAAGCATCATTTCGAGATGAGCCACCAACATCGGTGCTCGACCGACTACCTACCTCCGGTAAGTGCTCGTGAAACTACCTTGTGAATTTTGCAAATTCCAATTTCATGCATTTTTGTAGCTTTTATAGCCAGTTGAATTTTGAGTCGCATCCAATATTTTGGATCGCAACCTAAAAAACCCGCGTCGCATCTGGTATACCCCAGATTGCATCCAGTTTTTCCAGATTCCTACATCATATCCAGGATACTCTGGATCGCATCTAATTGCCTTGTTTTTGTCTTGATTTTTAGTTAAAATTTGTTTTGTGTCGTACCCTGTCTATTTAAGCTCGTACCCTATTTTTAGGGTAGCATCCTATATTTCGAGGATCACACCCTGTGGTCTCCATCGCATCCTATATTTCCAAGATCATATCCAAAAAAGGAGATCGCACCCTGTTGTTTCAGAATCGCATCTGGTTGTAAGACTTAGAAATTTAGTCTTTTGGACTTGTTTGCTTGCTGCGAACCTTGAATTACTTAGTTGATTAGGATTCTGCATCTTTGTTGTAGATAGAATGCTAATGTATCATTGTGTTTGTCAAAACAGACCCAGTTTGAGGAAGTCACATTTTGTAGCACCTACCTAGGTCGTGTGCTTGCTCTATTTGGACTACTTTCAAATGATGAGCAGACTACAGTGATCAGATGTATATTATGTTCTTTGATAGGTTTACCTGAGATAGGGGTAAACCAAGGGTTGTTGATTGCTCTTGTTGAGAGATGGCACTCAGAGCACAACACCTTCCATCTGTCGACCGGGGAGATTACAGTGACTCTAGAGGACGTATGGCAGATACTTTGGGTTTCAATGATTGGTGCTAAGGTCCGCTTTGAGTCGACGGCTGATGTGGTGATTGGTGCTACACGTCAATATTTCTAGGATGACACAATTGATCACGGATATCTCTCATGGGATTATATGGTCAATCATTATGATCGTCTATCTATGTAATTAGCAGGCCTGGTAGGTGGCATCCTGATGCTAGATAGAGGTTAGCATGGATTCATGGTTGGTTGGGTAGACATGTTAGAGCAGAAGGTTACCCACAAATGGGGATTTTCATGGGGCATTTGTAATTTAGCCCATATGTATCGAGAGCTTCATGAGATAGTATATCATTATACCTATAGTATGACTATGGGTATCATTATTCTTCAGATCTAGGCCTGGGAGAACATCCTTGTTATGCGGTCGATTTTAGATAGACAACGAGTACCTAAGCAACCCTATGTATACATGTACGCAGGTCTCATTCAGCAGCCCCATCTAGCCAAGGTTGAGTACTAGTGTTGACTCTTTGATGATATGACTGAGGTTGTTTGGAAACTATATTTAGACTATGAGGAGTGGACCTCAGATGCATGATAGGTACCATATTTATTTCAGAGATGATATCTCATAGGGACGACCAGATATGTGATAGAGTGGTTTATTCACACCCGAGTGTTGAGGCAGTATGGACAACGACAGGGCAGGATACATGATATCACTATTTATGCACGGATCGAAGATGAGGCATCATTGTGGGGTGCCCAGCTAAGGTATGAGATAGCGCATCAAGAGATTCATGATATGGTTGGAGTAGACTAGGATCTCTTCCTTGATGTGGCTAATGTAGGTGTTTCAGATGGATATTCTGTAGAGATGCTCCAGTTCCCATGTCCTCATTTCATTGTACCGGAGGAGCTCATTCCTTGCATAGAGGAGCCTTTAGATTATGATCCTGAGGATCATCCTTCCAGAGGGAGGGGAGGAGCATAGAGAGATAGGGCTACCGACAGACATGGAGGTTGGGATGGAGACCGAGATGGAGGGAGAGATGGGAGATAGCCTCCTTTGAATGATGGCGATGATGGAGATGATAGGGGTGGTGGTGGTGTGGCTGTTGATACAGGTGGTGCGAGTGGTAGTGGATAGTGGAGGCACCAGAGATTTAGATTTGTAGCTCCTTAGAGGGATCCTAGTCTGCTCCTTACTAGGGATCAACAGAGACAAAGGTAGTAGGGGTCACATGATAGACCATAGGATAGGGGACAGGATAGGCCTCAGGGCCACGATACAGGTACAAATGGAGATCCTCTTTCTAGGTTTGAGCAGGAGAGAGAGCAGCTGAGGGCACAAATTAGAGCTCTTGAGGAGAGAGCCACAATAGCAGAGTCCAGGCTTTCTATATCAGATGCCTTGCTCGTAGACAGGGACAGGAAGATGGAGAGACTCTGAGTAGAGAGAGATGTAAAGGCCCACACAACCACTCATCAGGGATAGAGGACCACATACTACTATGTTCTTTATCATGTGACAGTGCCAGAGGGGCAGAGAGCAGTGTCATTTTCTCGGTTGGCTCAGCAGTCTGAGGGAGCGATGCCTCCTCCACCTCCATTTGTACCTCGTCCTCATCCTCCTCCAAATTAGGGAGAGGGGGGAGCCAGAGCTAATGTATATTGTCATATTTTTTATAGCTGAGTTCACATTGTATATCTGGATCCTTTTGAGATCCTCTTTTGTATATGACACTGATATATGTATATCTGATTCAATCTACCTCATTGATACTCTTTATGCTAGATGTTGGTTGGTTTGTACCATGTTTGGACACACACATACGCAGCTTATGATTCTAATAGGTCTTATGATTGTCTCTTTGATTTGAAAGAGTTATTTTCACATATGATGATATCTTGGTCTCTTGATGAGTTACATTTAGAAGATGATATCATTTTATGATTTGATCACTAATATAAATATGTTTTAAATGATACTTATGTGAATATGCAAATGTATGTTTTTTGATTTTCCTGTATGCAAAATAGATGTATGGATGCACTTAGGATGTAAAAGGAAACATGCAATACATGGATGCTTTGTTTTGTTATTTTCTTGTTGCTTCTTTTTATGAATGCAAAATGTATGCTATGGATGTGCAACGATATATATATTAGTAATATGGATGATGTAATTAACTTGATTTAGAAGAAGAAAAATTGAATTAATTTGGAGCTCAAAATGCCTTTAATGCTTCTCCTTTCTTATTTATATCCCATGCAATCATAAAAAATGTAATAATATGAAGACTCTTAAGACTTTGTCACTGGTATGCAAATGTATAGCTTTTTATCATCATTGGGCACTTTTTCAGAATGAATACCGCCTAATAGTACAACCATCACTAATACCCACTAATATTATTCAAGTATGAATACTATGTTTTATTGGAATGTCAGAAATAGACTTAGGAATCAAGGCATAGAAGCCAAGATAACAAAATAGTCACCTTCCTTTTAATATACTAGATTCTGATTAAGGCAAGATATTGGACCCGCAATGACCTTGAAAATTCATTTCCTTGGGTACATTATGATTTGTATACCTTAGTGAGAATTTGGATCAGAAAATAGACAAGGAAATTGTTTCAACCTCACCGTAGTTTACACATAATGAAGATCGAGATATATGCGGCTATCCACCCATAGTGGAAGCTCTTACCATAAACATCTACTTTAGGTGAAATTTATAGGATCATTTAGAACAATCACCATACACAGAAAACCAAGAAAACATTATGCCCCCTATCCTCCTAACTCTTTGTCTTTGCACAGATGTCATTGAGTAACTAAGAAGACAATAAATCATCAATTATGATTCAATCAAATAAAATTTATAATTACTCAGAGGTCCCTAGTTGAAAGCATCATCAGGACATGAAAGAATCATAATCAAACCAATATCAAACTGTGTGTTTAAGTCGTACTTTCATTCATATGTCAAACATAGTAAAGATTCATCAATAAAAAAATTGGAATACAAGTAATATGGTGTTCCATGTCTGTGCATTGATAGGATAAGCCGTTCATGTTTGCGATCCAATCTAGCCTTGTAGGAACTCCGTTAATGTAAATGTCATGTCTGGATATGTGATGTTTGAAAAGACACCATTGTTTTGGAAAGTGACATCATTTTGCATGTATCAAGAAATATTGTGTTCATGAGGCAAACCATCCTAGAGAAACCTAGCAACCTCAACCTATCATGCCAGCAAAGATGCCCCCAATGCAGAATGACTCATTCCTAAGACGTAAATGCACACAAATCCCAAGCGAGGAAAAGATAGCCATTTAGGAAATGAAGTCAGCGTTTGAGCATAGGTATAATTATGAAGGCCTAGTATCAAAAAGTACATTAACAGATGGAGCGCTAAACACAAGTGACGCCTAATTGCCATGTTTTCACCACTTGGAAAAATCTTTTCTTTCTTTTTGCTACCAAGATGCTTGTTTTACCAGGTGCTCCTCAAGGCACTTTTCTCTTTTTCAATTTTTTATTTTTTATTTTTTTCTTTTTGAATATTTTTGTAGTATCAAGGCACCTATTTACCAGGTTTTCAACAAGGATACCCTTTCTTCAGGACTTTTTCCATTGTTTTTGGATTTCTTTAGGATCAATTTTCTAAATGTTTTTGGTATTTTGTGAGAACTTTTTGATGTACAGGCTCTGATAGCCAAACATCAAGTGTAGAACCACTTCAAATGTAGAGTGTTGATAGGATCTGAAAGAACATCTCCCTTAGGTGTAGCTAGTTGATAAGATTCAATCCCAAAAGTAGCAGTGATAACATAAGGTCCCAGCCAGTTAGGTTCAAATTTTCCTTTCTGCTCTCTGTTAGGCTGGTTCTTAGGATTCTCTTTTAGGATGAGGTCTCCCACTTCAAATTTTCATGGTTTGAACTTCTTGTTGTAACCTTTGGACATATGTTCTTGGTACACTTTGAGGTGATCAAACTCCTGTTGTCTGCGCTCATCTAGTAGGTCTAAAGAATTCACCCGATCAATGTGGTATTGCTCATTAGTAACCAAATCTTGTAAAGATATCTGCAAAGATGGGATTTCAACCTCAATAGGTAATACTACTTCATCACCATACACTAAATCAAATGGTGTGGCTCCAATTGGTGTTCTAATGCTTTTTCTTTAGGCCCATAGTGTCGCATTCAGCTGTAGATGTCAGTCTCTGCCAGACTTACTTACAGTTCTTTGTAGGATTTTTAGAATATTTTTGTTAGATGCCTCAGTTTGTCCATTACCTTGAGGGTAATAGATTGAGAAGTGTTGAGTAATGTGGAATTGTTCACAAAGGTCATCAATGTCTTGATTTTTAAATTGGCCCCCATTGTCTGTTACAATTGAAGAGGGTATCCCATATCTACATATAATGTAGTTTAGAATGAACATAGCCACCTATTTTCTAGTGGCTTTGAGTAGCAGCATGGCCTCAACCCACTTTGTGAACTACTCAATGGCCGTAATGATAAACTTGTGTCCAACCAAGTCAAAGGCCCATTGCTGAAATGGCCAATGTGTTATGAAAGGTATAAGTTCTCTGGCAGGAGCATGGATGATATTTCCATGTGTTTGGCATTTATGACAGGTTTTTGAAAATTGAATAGCATCTTTCTCCATGGTAGGCCAGTAATAGCCTACTCTAAGTAGTTTCTTTGCTAATGAAAAGTCATTCGAGAGTGATCCACATACACCTTCATGAACTTATTTTAATGCTAGATCAGACTCTTCGAGTTCTAAACACCTAAGAAGTGTACCATCAAGACCTCATCGATATAGGTTGTTATTTATGAGGACGTAACACAATGTTTTCCTAATTAGGGATCTTTTCTCATTTCTAGATAGATTGTTAGGGATGGTTTGGTCAGAAAGGCAAGCAATGATATTGGCATACTGAGATTGATCTGGGGTGTTCAAAGCACATATTACCTGGTATTCAGGGGTATCAAAGGCAGGATAGGATAGTTCTTCCACCAAGAATTCATAGCATAATTGATGTTCTTCCAGTTGTAACATGGATGTCAAGGTAGCCATAGCATCCATAGCTTTATTCTCTGATCTTGGTATCTGCTGGAATGTGATGAATACAAAGTATTTCTTCAGGTCATCAACTAGTTTCTTGTAGGGAATCAACTTCTCATATTTTGTTTGATACTCCCCATTGACTTGATTGATAATTAGTTGGGAGTCACCATACATGTGTAACTCTACAATCTTCCACTCCATAGCTAGCTTAAGACCATTTACCAATACTTCATATTATGAAATATTATTGGTGCATGGAAACATCAATTTGTAATATTTGAGAATCTTGTAACCTTGAGGAGTTATGAATAGGACCCCTACTCTAGAGCCTTGTTGAGTGAATGAACTATCAAAGTACATCTTCCATGGATATTCAGTTAGATGCATGATTGTTTCATTAGGGAATTCAATTGTTAAAGGTTCATCATCCTAGAGTGGTGAATCAGTTAATTGATCTACAAGGACCTATCCTTTGATAGCTCTCCATTCTACATATTCAATGTCAAACTCACTTAGAATCACAACCCATTTTTCCAAACATCTTGTTCTGATTAAGTAAAAATAGGTTTTACAAGGACCTGAAACCTTTACAAAAAACAAAGAGTTCAACAGGTTTTACAAGGACCTGCAACCTAGAGTATAAAGATAGATATTTAATGAAAAGCAGAAACATCTATACCAAAGCACCAAAAAAGACAGGAGCAGAAAAGAAACACCCTAAAAAAAAAAAGTCCCAAAGAAACAACAAAAGACAGCAGGGACAACACAAAGAACCCAACCAGGACAGCAAAAGAAACAACTACATCTCCTTCACCAGTTCCTCAACTTTGATGACCATAATCTGCATATTGTTGACTGAGGTCTTGAGCTCCTCTGTTTCTTTATCCTCCTTAGGACTCTTTTTCTTGGCACTAGCTCTTGTGCGCGATCCTGGGCCCGTAGTCTCCACTATACTTCTATCCTTGTCCTTGTTAATCCTGTCTAGTTTATCCATTAAAATTTGTGCATGACCACAATATGCTTTGAGGCTGATGAGACATTGTTCCCCTATTTTTTTAACCGATGCCTCCAGTCTTTTCACTTTATTCTTCAGAATCTTAAGTTGTTCCACACTGTTATCCTTTTCCACTCTGTCTTTAATGTCTTTAATTTTTCTCTCCATAGTTCCCACCTTATTAGCATACTCAGCCTGAGCTTTAGAGTTACCAACAACTTCTTTCATTTCCTTTAGACAATCGGCCACAGGTTTTTCCCCAATCCCCATTCTGTTGAGAATTTTAATATCCGCCTGTATTTTATTAACTTGGTTTTTCAGAAGAATCTGGTCATTAAACATGTTGTTAATCAGCCCAGAGAAACCCTCGATAATGCCTTTGTTGTCATTACTATTATGGTCCCCTGTTTCCAGATTGTCCTGATGGTCATTGAACCCAAAATCATCAGTATTTTTAGTATTCTGATCAAAATTACCATCCCCCTGCTGAGTATCAATTTTCAAATCACTGGTATTGTTAAAAGTATCATCTTTTTCATTATCTTTATCATCTTTTTCCTTAGTCTCCCGCTTATACTCAGAGATTAAATATTCCTCGCCTGAGGAGAGAACAATTCTTTTCTTGCTGAATTTATTGTTTCTACGAATTATGTTACCCTTGCCCTCAACTCTTTTCCTTTTTTTGCTCTCCTTTTTGATAACTTCGTTGTCAGTCTCAGTGTCTGAATCCCCAATCTGGGTTTTCTTCTTGTTCTTCTTCTTTCTAGCAACATCAATTTCAGTCTCAGTCTCTGAATCCCCAATCTGGGTTTTCTTCTTAATTTTCATTTTGCCTTTTTTCTTTCTGCTGCCCTCCTCACATTCCTCATCACTATTCTTAGTCTCTGACCCTTCAGAGCTAGATTTCTTCTTCTTTTTAGAATTACCCCTTTTATTATTTTTTGGGGTAACGAAACCTCTAGCCTCCTCTTCACTTTCAATGTTATCTTCATACATGCTATACAGCTCATCTCCTTCAGTTTCTTCAGTATCCTTCAAATTCTTCTTCTCCACAGACCTTTCCATTTTCTTAGATTTCAGAACCTCATAAACAAGCAACATAAGCCCTTGATGAGAGGCATGGTCCCCCTTAGGGTCTTTCTGATAACTATTTACAGTAGCTTCTAAGGAACTGAGCAAATAGTAGGGTAAGCTAATTTTAACCTTATGTCTAAAATGGTTTAACAGCATAAAATGGTGCCCAGTCACTCTAGTAAACCTACCTTCCAAAGTAATATAGTTCATGATCACATAAAGAACATACCTCCATGGTCTAGATATGCGCTTAGGGTTATGGTATGAAGTATCAATCTTGACCAATCTATTCTTCTCTTTCTCATTATCTGAAAAGGACTCCCAGGCTTTGTCTGAAATCAACCTGTCATGATAAAACTTAATTCCGTCCATCCCCATTCCCATAGCTTCAACAACGACTTCCTCCATTACTTCCATATACTCATCATCAACTAAAATCTTTCCCTCCTTCCAAGTTTTCTCAAAAATCCTGGTAATATTAGGATTCCCACCATGAAGCCGCTCCATATAAATAGCAAGGACTCCCTCCTTCACAATCTTCCACACATCAGTACATTTTTTCCAATGACTACAACTTACTGGTTCAATTCTCTTCTTATTGCCTCCCATGTCTTCTCTGTTATTTTTGTAAGTTTTTTTCTTGGCGCTATAGATAATGCTAAAATGAGCTTTTCGAGAGCCAAAATAGACCCAGAAAGCGTGCCGCCTCCAACTCAAAATCATTGCATTATACTTCCGCCTCTGAAGGCCATTATGACACATCACCTAATTATAAATGATATTAAAATAACTTTCCATTAATGATGATTTTCTTATGACTCCTCAGACGCTTGTCCTCGAGCATTAATTTTACTTCAATTGGCATGTCATTTCCATCATTCCACTGATCCACCTCATCAATTTTGCAAGATTGATTTGCCGCCCAGTCAGCAATGCCATTAGCTTCATGATAATTATGAGTTATAATGCATAACTCAAAAGATTTAATTATCTCCCTGGCTTTTTGAATTATGTTGTATATAGTCCATGATGCGGGAATCTCATTATTTAAGCAGTTAATAATATTGAGAGAGTCCCCTTCAACCCAAACTTTAGTACAACCTTTCTCTTTAGAAAAAATAACACCTTGGAGAGCCGCACAGGCTTCAGCAATATCATTAGTTTGATGGCCAATAGGAATAGTTTTCATGCCAATACACACACCATTTTCATTTTTGATGACGATACCACAACCAGCTACCCCTGGGTTTCCCTTAGAGGCCCCATCAAAATTAACTTTCTGCCATTCCTTAGGGGGACAGTCCCACCTATCATCCTCTCTTTTTCCTTTATTAGTTTTTTTGTTAGGTTTACCACAAAAATTCCAATTTTTAAGCACAGTAAATCATTCTCTTGTTTGGATTCTGCAACTTCATCCTTAAGCATAACATTCTCTCTTATAATCTCTTAATCTTATAGAAGACTTCCTCCTCCTTAGTACTTTTTTCCCTAAAAAATCTATCATTTCTTTCCCTCCACACCCCCCAACAGACATGTGGAAAAACAAACTTCCAACTCTGAATTATAGTATTATGCTTAGTGGGATATATCCAAGATTTAAAAAGACTCTCTAAATTGTTAGGAAAAACCCACTCAATATTAAATATTTGAAAAAAGAGACCCCAAATTTTTCTGGCAAAGGAACAGTGAATGAAAATATGCTCAACACTCTCTTCCTCTTGCTTGCATAGATAACATCTGTTAACAATAGTCATGCCTCTTTTCCTAAGATTATCAGTAGTTAAAATTTTATTCTGCATCATGATCCAAAAAAAAACATTGATTTTAGGGATAAGGTTTTTGTCCCACACTTTAGCCCAGAAAGGCTCAATAACATCATCATGCTCCATCTGATACAGAGAAGAGACAGTTAATTTCCCATCTGGACTATGTTTCCAAACAATAGTGTCCTCTTCCTCAATCATATTTATCGAATTAAGAATGGTATTAAGATACCCCAATCTCTTATCAATAGTAGTTAGATCCTTCCAGTGATCTTTATCCCAATAATCTTCAACTTTCCTGCCTAAAATTTCTTTACACTGATTCTCATAGATACTCCATTCCAGACTATCTTTCAGGGGAGAGTGAAGAAGCCACTTGTCCTCCCAGAAGAGTACCTTTTTCCCATTTCCCACTTTCCACTTGATACCATTTTTGATTCTATACTTATTTTTCATAACATTTTTCCAAATAAAGGAACCAATCCCTTCATTATCCTCATTTAAGAAAACCTCAAAATTAGGCCTTTCCTTATTGTACTTTTTATCCCATATCAAATTCCATTCACCTATAGAATTGTAGTATCTCCATAATAGTTTGGTTAGGAGATTTTCATTCAGATTCTTTATTCTTCTTAATCCAAGGCCACCTTTCTTGATTGGACAGCAAACTTTGTCCCAGGAAATTAAAGCTTTCCTTTTCTTCTTCTCCATCCCTGTCCATAAGATTTTTTTTTGAATTTTTTCAATAGCTTCACTATACTTTCTAGGGATTTTAAATATACTCAAAGCGTAAAGAGGGAGACCTTGAAGAGTAGCTCTGAGAATCTGAATTTTTCCAGCATGACTAAGAAGAATCCCTTTCCATCCAGCCAATTTTCTATGAAATTTATCCACAAGGGCACTCCAAAAGGTTTCAGGAGGCTCCAAATAGAGAGGGGGGCCCAAATAAGTTCCCGGCATAATCCCCTGATCACAGCCTAAAATTCTTAAAATTCTCATTTTTCTTCTCTCAAGAACATTGAAAAGAAACACTGAACTCTTCCCCCAGTTAATTATCTGACCAGAAGCTTTCCCATAGTTGTTCATAGCTTTCTTTATACTGCTAGCATTTTTAACCGAAGCTTCCCCCATAATCACCGAATCATCAACAAACTGTTGGTGAGAGCATACCTAATTTTCTGATGAAGGGTTAAGCCCTTTGATGTTTCCATTCCTTACTTGAAATTCCATGTACCTGCCAAGGCATTCCGCCATGAGGACAAAAAGGACAGGAGACAGGGGATCTCCTTGTCTTAAGCCCCGAGAATATTTAAAGAACGAGGTAGGAGATCCATTAACCAGGACTGAAAATGTGGCCGAAGAGATAAGTTGGAAAATGAGATCAGTACATTTTCTTTTAAACCCAAAGGCCTCCAAAACTTGCATCAGAAATTCCCAATCCACCTGGTCATAAGCTTTAGACATATCCAACTTCAGAATAAGGCCCTCCTTTCTATCCATCACCAGAGAGTGAACATTTTCATGGATAGTAATAATAGAATCAAGGATTTGTCTTCCAGGAACAAAACCATTTTGTTTCCATGATATCAGAAAGGGAAGGATCTCCAGAATCCTAGTAGTTAAAACTTTAGAGATTATATTATAAACCGAATTGCACAGACTGATAGGTCTGAACTGGTCCATCTTGTCAGCTCCCTCCTTTTTAGGAACAAGGGCTATAAAGGTACCATTCAGCTCCTTAAGAAGTTTTTTGGATCCAAAACATTCCTTAACCTCATTGGTTACCTCTTTTTCAATAATCTGCCAGAAAGAGTGGAAAAAGAACATAGGGAAGCCATCAGGCCTTGGGGATTTTTCACCTTCAAAAGAGAAGATAGCCTTCTTAATCTCAGAATTGGATGGGATAGCAATGATCATTTTGTTTTGATTTTCATCCAAAATCCTAGGAATACACCTGAGGAACTCCTTTTGTTCATTCTTATCAAGCTCACTATCTTTTTGAAGTAAGTTGAAGAAAAAATATTTAGCCTCAACTTTGATGGCCTCCTCATCACTAGATGTGTTGCCATTAATGTTGAGCTTAGAGATCTGATTATTCATTCTATGTTTTAGGGTAGTCATAAAGAAATACTTAGTATTTCTATCCCCCTCCTTCAGATAAATCTTTCTCAATCTTTGCCTCCAAAAGGCTTCTTCTTTAGCTATAATTTCATGCATCTCGACCAGCTTCCCATTCTCCTGATCTCTAGAAACAAACTTATATCCATCTTTTTGAATACTTTCCTGGATTTCCTTAATCTCTAAACTGACACTAGCTTTTGAAGAAAAAATGTTACCGAAATTTTCCTTATTCCAATCTTTGATATTTTCTTTAACATTTTTAAGTTTTTTAGAAAGGATAAACATATCAGTCCCCTTGATATTAATATTCCACCATTCCTCGATCCTTTTTTCCAGTTGTGGATGAAGAGTCCACATTTTCTCAAATCTGAAAGGAGAGTTTCTTTTTTTAACAATAGGATCAGCGAGAAAGGAAATCGGATTATGATTCGATCCTACCCTAATATGAGCCGTTAAAGAATAGTAGTAATTATTAAACCAACCATTGGAAACAAGAGCCCTATCCAACCTAACTTGTATGAGCTCCTTAACCGCTCTTCTATTACTCCAAGTATAGTCAATGCCCTGTAAATCAATATCATGAAGATAATTATTATCAACAAAGTTCATAAGGTCCATCCTACTATCTAGATTAGATTGGCTGCCTCTAGATTTCTCCTTTTCTCTCAGAGGAGTGTTAAAATCCCCCATAACAATCCACTCATCATTGGAAAAATAATTTCTCAATGATGATAGATTCTGCCAAAAGACTTCTCTCCCTTTTTTAGTGTTAGGAGCATAAATATTGGTTAAGACCCAAGAGGTATTATCCTGTAGCTGCCTAAACCTAATACAKACCACRTTATCACCTTGATAAATAATGTCACCTTTTATAATTTCTTCATTCCATATAGTAGCAATGCCCCCCGACGCACCATTAGAATCACCCCCACAAATGATCCCCTTCTTAAAAAATCTAAGCTTTTCTACTTTCTCTTTGAGCATTTTAGTTTCTTGAATTAATAAGATATCAGGCCTATTATCCCTAATCATGTTCCTAACTATATCCTGCTTATGGGGATTATTCAAACCCCTAATATTCTAAGAAATAATCTTCATGATTTAACAAAGGATCCTACCTCCATAATTTGCTGGCTACCATCCACAATGTTCCTTTTGGTCTCTTTGATTCTAACCTTTTGGCTGGATGGTCTCCCTGGTGAAGCTAATCCAGCTCCAACATCTCCATTTTTATTGCTTCTTGTTGAGACCTTTCTATTTAGCACCTCTTTATCTTTCTTCCATTTTTTTTTGTCTCCTTTAGTATCTTTCTCGTCTTCTCTATCACTTTTCTCTCCATCAAGGATTTGAGTGATCTCTATAGCGTCCCCCCATTTCGGTAGAACTGTTCCTGCAAGGATCTGGTTTTCCTCTATTCTATCCCCCCACTTAGGTATTGCAAACTCTGGATCTCTTTCTCCCCCCTTGGGGGTCACTTCTAAATTTTCTAGGCTACCTTTCAGCTCCATATCATATTTTTTCTGGTTCTCCTTATTTTTCTCAGCTTTACTGTTGGTTTCGCTCTGAAGATTTCCTTCCTTGTGATAATCATTTTTCTCCTCTTCAGATTCTTCCCTTACTTTATTTTCATTTCCCTTAGAAACATCTTCCTTTATCTCCCCTTCTTCAATTTCAACTTCATTTTCTTTTATCTCCCCTTCTTCCATTTGGGCTTCATTTTCTTTCCCATTCATTTCTTCTTTTCCCCATTTCTCAAGATCCTTAATAGCTAAACCTCCCATTGGCTTCATACATTTCATCTTGACACTAGTATCCTGTTCCTCTTGCTCTATTCACTGTCCTTCCCTAGCTTTACTCCTGAATTCTTTAGTTATTCTCCCTACTGGAATCCATTTCTTGGTCTTTTTCTGGATTACTTTCTCTGGGCATTTCTTTGCCCAATGACCCACCTTTTTGCAATGGAAACACATAAAGGGTATGGTTTCATATTCAATAGTTTGTTCCCACATACCCAACTTAGATTTGAGACTTATTTTTTTTGGCATGTCCGTATCCTACATTATCCCGACACAGATTCGAGCATAGGTAAGCCTCCGTCTCGCCGCAGTCACATTATCTATAGATAACAGTTCTCCAAATGAATTAGCTATCGCAACAAATATGTCTTCTAGCTAATATTCAAGAGGCAGACCATGTAGCTTAATCCAAATAGGGACCTGTCGAATGGCGTCCTCCTCGAAAACAAGATTCGGACTCCATTTTTGGAGAATAAGAGTATTTTTCCCAATCAACCATGGCCCGCTGCATAGAATATTCATTCTATCTTCCTCACAAGAGAAGAAAAAAGACATACATCCCTTAGCCATCGCTACCACCTCTACTTGCCCTTTCAAAACCCATTTTTGAGATACAAAAGCCCTAACCACTTCTATGTTAGGTCTTACTCCTAAAAATCTGCCAACCAACAAATTTTTCATCCTTGCTATAGAAAAATCAATGGTCTATTCTGGGATTTCAATAGAAAATCTTCCTTGAGAGGGTCTAGAAACATTCTTAACCGGTGATAAACAAGATTTACCTATTGGTTTGATTCCAAAAAGGGACGCCCATTTCCTCGGTTGGCCCAACCCAGCTCCCGTTCTGGGACCCCCACCTGGGTCCTCAGGCGACTATCCCACATCGAGATCCAATCCTGTGATCTCGTTGTCCTTTCCATCATCCCGCTTGCTATGCTCAGAGGATCCTGCATCCTCCCGAATGCTCCCGCCCGAATTCAAAGTTGAATCCAGACACTCCCGCTCTCCCATTGCAAATTTCCAGGTTGCCAAACATCTTGTTAATGTTGTCCTACTTAGGAGATATTTCAGAGGATCTATCTTAGCAATGAGCCTCACTATATGAGAGAGCATGTAGTGTCTCAATTTTTTTGATGTGAAGACGACTGCTAAGCATGCTTTTTTAATAATTCTATAATTGAGCTCATAGGCGACCAATGTTCTACTAATGTAGCAGATAGCTCTTTCTTTATTTGTTTCATCTTCTTGAGCTAGTAATACTCCTAGGGATGTAGCTGTAGCTGAAATGTATAGGAGTAGAGGCTTTCCATGAATAAATGGCATAAGAATAGGAGGAGTAGCCAGGTATCCTTTCAATTCTCTGAAGTTTGCTTCACAGTGTTCATCCCATTTGAAGGTAACCCCTTTATGTAGTAATTTAGTAAATGTTTGTGCCCTATCTGTGAGTTGGGACACGAATCTCTTGATGGACTGAAGTCTCCCTTGTAGTGTCCTCATTTTACTAATGTTGCACAGAGGAGGCATCTCTAGTATAGCCTTAACCTTAGCGGGGTCTACCTCAATTCCTTTTACTGAAATAATGAATCCTAGGAGCTTCCCTGATTGGACCCCAAAGGCACATTTCTTTGGGTTGATCCTGAGTTGGAACTCTTCCATTCGATCCAATATCTTTCTTAGGTTAGCAATGTGAGTACCTCTTTCTTTGGATTTAGCCAATGTGTCATCCATGTAATCCTCCATGTTTTTGTGCATTGTGTCATGGAATATAGTTTTCATGGCTCTATGATACGTTGCACCAACATTATTTAACCCAAATGGCTTGACATTCCAGCAAAAGGTGCCCCATGCACATGTAAATGCAGTTTTCTCTTGATCCTTAGGGGCAATTTTGATTTGATTATAGCCCAAGAATCCATCCATTAGAGAATACATCTAGTAGCCTACTGTGAGGTCTCTAATCATGTCAATGTTAGGTAGAGGGAAGTCATCTTTTGGACATGCTTTGTTTAAGTCTCTGAAGTCCGTACAGATCCTGATAGATTTATTGGTTTTAGATATGGGGACCACATTGGAGATCCATCCTGTATAGGCAATGACTCTGATAAATCCGGCCTTTAACAACTTCTCTAGTTCTACTTTTAATAATAATGCAACACGAGGATGCATTTTTATAAGTTTTTGTTTCACGGGCTTGATCCCAGGAGCTATAGATAAGTGGTGCATGATTAGATTAGGATCCAGTCCTAGCATATCAGTATAAGACCATGCAAAGTTAATCTTCTTCTCTTTTAGGAATTCAGTGAATTGTGCCTTCTCCTCTTCTAATAAAGATTGTGCAAGGTGAACTATTTGAGGATTTTCATTAGTGCCCAAATTTATTGGCTGTGTTGGTTCAATCAATACTGAAGACCTTTCCTAAAATTGTTCAGGGAGGATATCAAGAGTCTTATCCTTTGGCACCTCTGAGAGGTTTTCACCATTGGATACATCTTTTTTCTTTACTATTTTGGGATCTGATACTGCCATAGAGTGGTTTTCACTATCAGTCCTCCTTTTCATTTTAATTTTCAGTTTTTGACTGAGAAACTTGATATCCTCCTATGACATGTTCTCACTCCTTACATTGGTGGAAGAAGGGTATGGTTCACAAGCATTGAGATAACAAGCTAGAGTGTGGTCATTAGAAAAGTTGAGGATAGGAGTAGGATCTATTTCAGTCCAATCAATTAGGTCTAGAAGTACCAATGATAGGGAGTCAGTCTCTAGGAAGGACAACATCGTGTTAGCATCAAGACCATTAACCAACATGACATGGTCTGTTAAGTCAATTTATTCGATAGTTAGATCAATAAGAGTGAGGTCGTCATTAAAAGGGTCATTGTTAGTTATATGCGGACCAAACTCTAGTGACTCGTTAGTAGAAATATCATCCTCATCTCTCCGTAAAAGGAGGCTTCTTGCTTGTAGCCTATGAAAATCTTCTAGACTTATGTAATCACCAGTTTCTTCATCAATGATCGAGGGAAGGAACTCTTCTTCTACTTCAGGATTATCAGTGTCATTGGGAGTAGTGTTAGACTATTTATGAGGAGTTGAGGGTGCCACAAACATGTGAATTGTATCTATTCCAATATCTTCAGTGGCAACTGATCGCTCTTCCCATTCATAATCATGAGAGTCCGTGACCTCATCATCAAATTTGTTTAAGTATTCAATAGTGGTTATCTGATGTTCACAGTTAGCTACCTGTGGATCAAAGTGGGGTAGATCAAGGACATGTGAAACTATGACCAATTTCCACCAGTTAGGATGTAAATCCTGTTTTTGGGGTGTTTCTTGAGTAATTGTTGCTATTAATGACATCTCTGGACCAGCTATTATTGTGTCTCCTACCTCTTGAATGGGAGGCTATGCTAACAAAGGGGTGTGGAGATCCTATGGTACTGCAATGCTGGGTACATAGCATTCTCCTTGGTAGTTGGGATCTTGTGTGCCAACATGTAATAATCTCTCATAGGACCACTACTCTAGTTTGTTTGTTTCATCACTCCCTTTATCTGAGTTTGGACTCCTTTTGGAAGCAGGTTTATCAATCTTAGTATTAAAACCTATTCATGTTTTGTCTTTGGTATTCCGGAACTCCATGGGTATAGGTTCAATAAGCCCTCATCCTGTGTCATTTAGAGTTTATTTTCCTTTGTATCCCATTTGTTTGAGGAAATAATATCCCTTGCCATACTATTCTAGGGATATCTTTACATGTTTGACCTCAACTTCTACCAGTTCTCCTTTGTAAAGCCAGTCCAAGACTGCCTATTCTTTTGTGTTATCTTAAGAAGATGTGGATTTCTTTACCATGCTAGTTGTTTTTTGTACTTTTGTCTCTTTGGATGCTATAGGTGTGAATGTCAAGGAAGGTTTTCCATAGGATCTCGGTGATACTGGAAGTTCTTTCAGTGAGGGAGTTAGGTCCAGCTTGTATTCTCCCATACCTATTTCTTCAAGTTTTAAGGTTTTTCCAAAACTCTTCATAACCATGTCCTTGGTAGTTTCAGGAGAAATTGCATCCATAGCCTCCTTGTTATTTGGGATCATGCTACCATCTTTGATATTATTACAAGTGTAGTTAGCATATGCAGGAATCATCACTTCCACCCCATTATGTGGGAACTTTATGCACTGGTGGTAAGTAGATGGCACAGCTTGCATTTTGTGAATCTATGGTCTCCCTAATAGGATATTGTAGGCCAAGGGTAGATCAAGAACTTGACATGTGACGTTCCTCTCAATTGGTCCAACTCTAATAGGTAGAAAAATAAGACCTTTCTTCCTTGTCATAGGCTTTGATAGTTATTTTGCTTCTAGAGTCAATTATCTGTTCTGAGAGACCCAGTCTCTTGATTAGATCAAGTGTACAGATATTCAATCCTGTGCCGCCATCTATCAACACATTTCTAACACAGGATTTATGAATAAGGACTTCAACATGGAGGGGTTGATTATGTGGATGGGTCAATGACTTATCATCCTCTTTAGAAAAGGAGAGGTAATGCGGCGCAGAGATTTTATTGACCATCACTTGGAATTTATCTATATCGATATCCTTTGGGATGTTAGCAGCATGTAGAGCCTGTTCTAGGATCTCCCTATGTACTATGGATATTTTCATGGAAATTTTGGTAGAGGTTCATTGCAATTGGTCTACCAAGTCATATTTTTCTCCAGGAATAGTAACCACATGTTTTTCTGGTGGTTTAGGAATAGTTACAATAGGAACCTTGGATGTCAGTGTCAATTTTGGAGGTCCTTTGATCGTGACCTGTGCTTGGCTCCACATTACGACATTTGAGTGGAATGAGACACCTTTGGTTGTGACCACATTGATTGACTCAGTCTTTATGTCTAGCATATTGATCACATTTTCATTGTTGGAATAGGTGTAGTTGACTTTGCTACCCTTCCCTTTAGATGTTTCTCCTTGATCATAATTAGGAAAGGGTTTGTTGAATGCTGTATGATCCTCATTGGTAGTATGTCTGTCTACTTTGATCTTACCTCCTTCAATGAGGTTTTGGATGACATGTTTGAGTTTAAGGAAATTATTAGTCTTGTGCCCCTTGTTTTTATGGAAGACACAATATGAATTATCATCCCACCACCTAGGTTTGACCATTGGTTCCCATGGTTTAGAATCGGGGATTGTGAGAACTTTATTATCCAATAATATCTTTAAAAACGTCTCGAGAGGCTCTCCCAAATGAGTCAAAGTTCTTTGAGTTTTTTAAGTCCATGTCTGACCCTTGTTATTATCATTGTTTACTTTGGGTATGGGATTCGTTACCTTGGCATCCTTTCTCTCTTGCATACTGTTGGTTATATTGAATACCTCAGGTTTAGGGCCAACATCGGATGCATCTACTATGCCATTGTTGACAATATTTTTGTTCTTTTCCACCATTTAGGCTTGGAGTTGGAGCTGTTGGTTTTGTTTTCATTTTGAAGGGTGATCTCCCCCCTTTTGACCATGACTTCCTCAATACGAAGGGAATTTTTAATCATTCTTTCAAAGCTTGGTGAGTCTTGAATTTGTAATGCATATTTCAATTTGGGCACCAACTTATTAACAAAGATCTCCATCTTCTTTGATTCGGGAATGGCCCTTGAATATCGTGCAAAAATCTTCCTCCATCTTTGTAGGAAGTATGTAAATGATTCACCAGTTCTCTGTTTGGTATTACATAGGTCCATCATAGTCACATCATGTTGGATGTTTTAGGAGTAATGTTGGATGAATCATTGGATCAACTCCTTGAATGTTTTGACCTTAGGGTTCAGTTTTGAGAACCACTCCATGGTATTACCCCCTAAAATTCTTGGAAATAGTCGCATGAGGTATGTAGGTTTGTGCATGTATTCTATGCTTAGAGCACAAAATTCCCTCACATGATCATGTGGGTCAGTTTCTCCTATGTATTTGTCATACTTTGGTCTTGCCATGTTGGGAGGAAATGGGACCATAGTGATACTCTTGTCAAAAGGAAATGGACAAATGGCATCCAAAGAGTATTGTGTTTTGGGTTTCTCTTTCTCCTATTTGAGGTTTGTGAGTTTTGTTTGCATCAAAGTGAGTTGCTTGGTGAGAATGGATATAAGATTTGGTACCTCCTTTTCTTTGAGCTTTTCCACATCATAATCCTTAGGTAATTTGACACCTGGTGGATGCTAGATGAAGGAAGTATTTATGTTTATCCTCGTCAATCATTTTCTCCTTTATTTTATGGAATCTCTTGCTTTGTTTGAGTTTTTCATATTCTTCTTCAGTGATTTCATTCTCATTTCTAGATTCAAATAAGGGATGATCAAACTTAGGTTCTTCTTCCTCATCCATATCTTCAGGCTTGTTGCCATTGTTATATTCTGCAAAAGCCTCACTCCATCTGCGAGTGTCACTATCCATTTGTGGGGAGTCTAGATCAAGTAGGGAATTGTGAGATGTTTCCCCTAGAAAGTGTGGTGTTTTAGGAGCCACTTTCAATCCTTTAGACATGTACTTGTTGCATCTTATTTTAACCATAAAGTTGTTTCCCAACTTTGTCAATGTTTCCCAATAGTGCAAGTGAGAGTTTCAAACTGTTCAAGTGGGTGTGTTTAGGTAAAAGTAACTATTTGTTGTTGTTGGACATAAATGATTCTAGCATCAGAGGGTTAGAATGACCTGATAGTGAGCTGAGAACGAAGCTGTTGGTAGAAAATGGGTAGACCACACGTATTGAACCGATCGTAAAAGACTGACTAAGCATGCAAGGTAGACATTTTGAAAAAGTTTTGAAACTTCAATAGGGAGACCAGAAAAGACAATAGGAACCAACTAAAGAGCCAAAAGGGTATCCTGATCAACTAAGACTTTCTAAAATATACCTCTGCAAGTACCCACTGTCCTAGATGCGAGCTCGTAGATGCGAGCCTCTAATGACACTAGATACAAGCCTAAACCCTAGATGCGACTATGTGTTGACCAAATGTGAGGCAGTATACCAAATGCAATCCTAAATACCAGATGTGATACAAGACATACGTGATGTGATTTTATGATGCCTTTGTCAGATTTTTCCATTTTTGAAATTTGCATTTTGGGAGTTCGTGTAGTTTGTCTAATCTGTGATTGTGTTTGGAAACTTGCCAGTGAGTGAAAAACACATGTATCTGAAGGTTTGAATATTGTTTCTTATTTGAAGGAGTTTATCTTTTTAGAAATTTTTCAAACACGTCAAACAAATTTGCATTGTTAAGAAGGTGAAACAGACACTCATCTTTTTCCTATTCTCTAGGTGGACGATGAAAATCTTTGCTCATTGATTCAGGTACACACTTAAATGCTAATCAGAATACAGCCATCACCAAGCATGCAATGACTCTAGTCATGATATTTTATTAGATTACTCCAAATGCAAGTGAGGGAACAATATGACGAGTGTCTTGGGGCAATTAATTTTTTCCTTGCACATAGATTATCACCCTTTCGGGGGTGAATCAAGAATTCTTTTAGTTGAAGTTGTTGTAGATTATTGGGCAATCCGTTCGAAACCGTCCCCCATAGAATTGCACAAGGAAAAATTGAGGCATATAGCCCTATGAGTACCTGAATGTATGTAGTCTCGCAAGCAAGATTCAAGTGGCTCCACTCTACATATACCCAAGCATGTTCAAGGAATGATGTCAAAATTCCATGAACAAAACCAGCTTCATCTTTCAAGGCTTTAGCCTATGAGGAAGCAAATATTTATAGTGAGTTGGAAGGGTTGGCGTAAAACTTGTCCTCACTTGGGTCATTCCTGAGAGATTTTTTTCTCTAACGATAGGCCCTCTACTATTTAAATATGCATACAAAGGATTGGTGATCTTTAGATGTCTGGATTTCTCATTCATCCGAAGAAGAAAAGCATACTCTCTTAATCTAAGCCATTTTCTCCCAAAATAGAGTCAAGAAAAGTGGTTCTTTCTCTCAAGCAATGTTGTTCCTGATTTAGATATTCCTATTTTAATGAAAACAAGATTGTTGAAAGAAGTAAAGTTTGCCTTGTTCAATTAGCCACAATATTTAGTGAGTTTGCTTGTTTAATTTCTGTGTCCCAAAAATGAATTATATGGTTGAACTTGTTCTTTGAACCACAAGATTTAGTGATTTGTGTTGTTCATTTACTGATCCAAAAGAATTATACGATGTGATTTCTTGTTCAGTCAACTCCAAATTCTGTTCAACCCATAAACTAGTGTGTGAGTTTCTGATTTTCCTTAAAAGAAAAAGAGCATAGTCCTCTAGTCAGTTTAGTGATAGATTAGAAAATGTATCTTAATGTTGAAAGCTTATAAATAGAGGTCAAGATTGGGGTTGGCCACCTAAAAAACCAAGTTAGTATCTATTATTTCAACTCCCACAAAAAACCTTCAATAACAACCTGCAAACAATTGTTAAGTTGCAAAATATCAAAAACACACTTGTCAAGATGTTAGAGTTAGGCAAACAAAGTGTACAAATTTTCAAACCAGATGCAAGCCTAAAATAGTTGAATGCGACACAGTATACAGTATACAATCTTTTTTACCAGATGTGACAGCATGCTGCCCAAAAGCGAGCCTAAACTGAAAATGATCTGAGAAATCCTGGATGCAAGCCTCATTTTCTGTGGTGCGAGGGAGTATCTCGGATGTGATCTAGAATGACCAAAAATGACCCTGTAACAGAATCATGTGCATGCAAATTAGTGAAAAATTAGGTTCAAAATGAGGCCAAGTTAGAAATCGTGCCCCTCGGTGGGTGCCAAAAATGTGTGTGTATATTTGTGTGCCTGCTACCTGTGACACAACACTTCAATAAGTCATTCTGTTAGTGAGAAACAAGGGTTAATGAGCATATAAAACCCTAACATCGACCTATTGCTTTCTAACTAGGATGAGTGTAGTAAATAACATAACATCCCTCAGATTATGCTAATACCAGTGACATAAACAACCTAACATGAAATATTTAAGTTTAAAACAAACTATTTAATCACTTAAGCATGCATATTAGTCTAAAATGGGCATTATAACCATGTAAGAAAGTAACTATGGAGTGTGAATGAAGTTAGGAAGGAATGGGTAGCATAACAATGCTTTGAGATTCCTTCAAAATCTTGGCATAACAACACTACTATTAAAAATTTGAGGCTTATTATGAGCTCCAAATCCCTTCAATTTATAGAGGAATGGGAGAGA
>MU227519.1:67895-111451 GCA_018584345.1 Thuja plicata
TTTGGGTCTTCCTAAGGGTCCTAGTATGTGATAAGACATACTAGGACCCCTAGGAAGACCCCATGACCCATTTCGACCCATTTGAATGCTCAAATGTGTCCCAAGGGATCCTAGTATATGATAAGGTGTACTAGGACCCCTAGGAAGACCTATGACCCCTTTCAACCCATTTGAATGCTCAAGTGTGTTCTAAGGGGTCCTACGACCCCTTCGGACACACTTGAGCATTAAAATATGTCAAAAGGGGTCATGGGGTCTTCCTAAGGGTCCTAGTAGATGATAAGGCATATTAGGACCCCTAGGAAGACCCCATGACCCCTTTCAACCCATTTTAATGCTCAGGTGTGTCGTAAGGGCTCCTATGACCCCTTAGGACACACTTGAGCATTCCAATGTGTCAAAAGGGGTCATGGGAATTTTGTAGGGTTCCTAATCCATGATAAAGCATACTAGGACCCCTATGAAGTCCCCATGACCCCTTTTGACATATTAGAACACTCAAGTCTGGCCTAGGGGGTCCTATGACCTCTTGGAATGCACTTGAGTTTTGAAATGTGTCGAAAGGAGTCCTGGGGACTTTTTAGAGGTCCTAATGCGTGATAAGGCATATTAGGACCCCTAGGAAGTCAACATGACCCCTTTCAACACATTAGAACACTCAAGTGTGTCCTAAGGTGTCCTATGACCCCTTCAGACACACTTGATTATTCTAATGTGTCGAAAGGGGTCATAGGAAGTTGTATGACAGACCTTCCTGCAGACATGTCCACAAAATTCAAACTTCTTCATACATCGGGCCTTGCAAATCCAATTCTCATATTTCCTCCATGACGACATTTACTAGGAAAAATATGACCACAAACTAATTTTTCTTTGCATATTTCCTGGTACAAAAGCTCATACTTCCATCGCTCCTTAAATCATGAGATTTGGTAACAACATGTCCAACATCATTTGGATGTTTAGGACAGTATAGTGGTATTCCATTACCTACATACCCATTATTTGTAAAATTATTTATTATATCACTCCACAATGGAGAATTGTCTGAGACTAGCTTGGCATTTCCAAAGACATACAGACCAATTCTAGCCCTGAAAAGGGCAACACAAGTTCTATTTGGAATGCTAAGAAATCCTATATTTTCTGATGTTTTTACATTGAAATTAGGAATTCAATGTTTCTTGTACCAAAGAAAACAATATAATATCAACTCTCTTGTCCCTGGTCAAGAGTACATTTGCTAAGAATTGAGCTCTGAGTTCTAGATCCTAACCTTGCTAGAATTTTCTCGTATTCATATATTCCCCCCAAAAATTGATCTAGAGCTCTATTAGTAAAGCACACTATGAGAATGGGACCAGAGGAATTTGAAATCTTATTAATCAAATCCTTTATAATTTTCAACCCAGTAAATGTTTTTCCAATGCCAGGAGGGCCCTGAATAATGGCCAATTTTTCAATGAGCTCATGATTAATGGCCACCTCCTGACTATCATCAACAGAATCGCATTTGCAGACTTGTTTCCAATCAAAATTACATTCAAGCTGAGCTGTTTTGGCTTCCAAATAAACTAACTAATCTATAAAAAAAATATTGAATGAAAGACCAAATTCTAAACCATCTTTACCTCCTCTCATCCCCACATATTCAATAGAGTTATAAACCTAGAAATTAGAGGACCGTTTCTGCTCAACAAACTCCCATTTTTTCTTGTAACTCCATCTAATTTGGTTCACACACTCAATATAAGCTTCAAGTAAATCTTCTCTTATAACCCTGAATTGGGTGTGTAAATAATTACATATACATTCTCATATGGCTCTGCAGTTCTCTATTGATAGGAATACAAGACTCTCCATCTGCGCCATCATTTTGCAAGAGTTCCATGGCAGGAGGTAATATATGGGTTTCTCTAAAACATTTCCCTTGCATAAAAAATAAAATTTTTGGCCCCAATTCATTATCTCTACATTTACAAACATAAATAAAAATTCTATGCCAAAAACAAGTTTCAAATTCGCTGGTATTCACATGACAACTAACATTACTCATTACCATGGACTAAATGTAAATTCTATGCCAATGTGTTGAAAGGGGTCATGGGGACTTCCTATGGGTCCTAATGTGTGATAAAGTGTACTAGGACCCCTAGGAAGTCCCCGTGACCCTTTCGACACATTGGAACACTCAAGTGTGTCCCAAGGGATCCTACCACCTATTGGGACACATTTGAGTGATCCAATATGTTGAAAGGGATCATGGGGACTTCCTAGGGGTCCTAACATCTGATATTGTGTACTAGGACCCCTTAGGTCCCTATGTGACCCATGAGAACATAGTGGAACACTCAATTGTGTCCTCAGGGGTCACAGAGGGACCTAAGGGGTGTTGAATTTGATAAACACAAATCCTCCCAAGAACACCTGCATGCACATCTGTCACAAGTAGAAGCAAGACAAAGACAAAAGAAGAAAAACTATGGCGGCCAAAAAGCCAGAGACATGAAATCCATATTGACAGAAAAAGCTTCTATATTATCAACAATAATGAATACAATCTCCTTAATGAAATGCAAAGCGGTGAGTCCTTATAAAAGGACATCGAAACCCTAAAGGTGAAAACCCTAAAGACTTATAAAGTTTCCTAAGTATAACTTAAGCATAGAGTAAATAGACTAATAATTAAATAATTTTAATTATTAGCTATACTAAGACTACTCTAACACCCCCCCTTAAGTGTAACTTAGGGAGAAGCAAAACAGCTAAAGCCTACTGCAGAAAGAAGGAAAGATGGGTCCCGGCAACAAGGCCTAATCAGGTACCCAAGTACAAGAAATGAACTAGATGAAGGAAACAAGCCTCCAATATAGGGAAAAAAAATGTCCCAAAGAAAGGAACAAGAAAGAGAAAGAAGGATCTCAGAAGCATGAAGCTGTAAACTCTGTCAGAAGAGACTGCTGGAACCCCCACTGAAGTGCATGACCAGGTAGAGAAGACAATGTCTGAAGAGCTGATCAATCGAACCAGGAAGTAATAGAACCAACAGGTGAACCCCCCCATAATGCTGAACAGGGAGAGGTGACAGGGACACTGAAATGCAATGCTAGAAACGTCTGTAGAAGAAGAACCAGGAACACCAACAGTGCAACAGAAGTACAAACACAGGATAAAGGGCGGTGTCACTGACACACAGCATGGGCTAATGTCATAGAAGGTATGCTCATTTGACAAAGGTGGATGCACCTAAAATGGCATAAACATCATAACCCCCCATGGCACTTTATAATAGAGTGCAAGTACTAAAACCATACAAGGTGTACAAGATCCCAGAAATACAGAAGTAGGCACTTTATCACAGTGTGTTTACAGAATAAAGATGTAATAGAAGAAGCATACAAGCTCAAATTTTAGAAAGAAGAGTGAGCTAGAAGTATAGTAGAAGAGATCCCAGGACTTGTAGACCCAAGCAATCCATCAGAGTGCATAAAATTCCAAACTCAAAGGAGAGAAAACCTGGAGCAGAATCTGGAAAAAATACCCCTGCAACTGAGTATTTCACTGAACCAGCTTTCTGACGATATCTGGTTTGCCAAAAATGGAATCCGGATGAGCCAGATATGACTCTTGGAAGGCAAAAATAGATATCAGACTTCAACAGAAAAAAACACTATCAAACTGGTAGAACCCAAAATCCTAACCTCCATTATCGGAAAGTGCTCAAAAAGAGCTTTCTGACGGTATATGGAAGTCGAAAAAAGACCCCCGGATGCTCAAGATAGAGCGAAAATAGTCTCGGGGGGTCAAAAGTGCTCCAAAATCAGGCTTTAAGCCCTTGGGGCTAAAAAAATTTGGGCCCCCAGGCGTATGGCGTTCTCAAGGGGCTGGGCTGAAGCCCCTGGTCTATCATATGACCAGCGGCTAAGGAAAAAGGCCTGCAGGGGCTGAAAATACCCGTCGGGCGGTGGGTTGGCTGAGCGGCGGCGGCGGTCGTGGGCGCCTGGGCTGAGCGGGCGGCGGAGCGGCCATAGGGGTGCTAGAGCCGGCGGGGCGGGCCGCAGGGGCGGCGGAGGCCGGTGGCAGGGGCCAGGGAGGCGGGGGAGCAGGGGCCAGCGGGGCCGGCGGCAGCGGCGGGTGGCCGCTGGGCGGAGCGCGAACTGCGCGGTGGCCACTGGGTGGAGTGCAAGCGGCGCAGTGGCGGCGCACCCAAAAAAGCACCGACAGCGCCAAAAACAAATTAAAAAATGATTTTTTTTTATTTTTGCATCGAAAATCATGCCCGTACGGTCCTAGAAGGCCATGAATTTTCTCCCCGAGGCTCCGGTGTCCAAAACAGATGAGTCTTATATGGATTCTAGGGTTTTTGGGCCTTCTGGACGCAACCGTGAGGTCAATTTTGATCCAAAGTGCCTCAAAAAACAAAGACCCCCCAGAACCAATAATAAATACCCGAAAGAACCTCTGAAACCCTCTGTGTCTGGTGCGCTTCAACAAAACACAAACAGCGAGCAGCAGGAGAGCTCTAATACCATGTTGAATTTGATAAACACAAATCCTCCCAAGAACACCTGTATGCACATCTGTCACAAGTAGAAGCAAGACAAAGACAGAAGAAGAAAAACTATGTCGGCCAAAAAGCCAAAGACATGAAATCCATGTTAACAGAAAAAGCTTCTATATTATCAACAATAATGAATACAATCTCCTTAATGAAATGCAAAGCGGTGAGTCCTTATAAAAGGATACCGAAACCCTAAAGGTGAAAACCCTAAAGAATTATAAAGTTGCCTAAGTATAACTTAAGCATAGAGTAAATAGACTAATAATTAAATGATTTTAATTATTAGCTATACTAAGACTACTCTAACAAGGGGTCCTAGTTCACCTTCTTATGTGTTAGGACCCCTATGAAGTCCCCATGACCCCTTTCAACACATTTCAACACTAAAGTGTGTCCCAAGGGGTCCTACAACCCCTTGGGACACACTTGAGTGTTCTAATGTGTAGCCTGGGGTTACAAAGGGACCTAAGGGGTCCTAGTACACTTTCTCAAGTGTTAGGACCCCTAGGAACCCTCTATGACCCCTTTGGAAACATTTTCGATGCCTTATACTAGTGTAATTAACCTATATATTAATATGTCCTATATAATATATATTATATATATATACTATACTTGATTTTATTATATATACAACAACATTTATATATAATATATAATACATATCATATTGAATATATTTTTTACTATATATTATATCGTATCATATATATATATATATATATATTGTAAAATACATATTAATATATAATACATATAAAATAATATATGATATATAATGTAATATTTAATATTAATATATATTATATAATATTTAATGTAAAATGTATATTATATAATATTTAATATATAATAGATATTATATAATATTTAATATATATAATATATAATCTAATATATAATTTTTGATATATAATATATCATATGAAGTATGGAGAAATGGGAGGGAGAAAGGGGTTGGAAATAAATTAAGAGGGAGAAAGGGGAGGGAAAATTTAGAATTCAAAATTCTGTCGGGCTTTTCGGGTACCCAAAAATATCAGGTACCCGATTAAGCTTGGTATTGCTTTGTGCACCAAACCTACCTCGTGAACTCTTCAAATGTCACAAAAATGTGTTTTTTCCCTATTTCTCTGAGTTCCAGACTTTGACCATGTACCTGACGACTTTTTTTCACCTGAATTTGATGAAACAAAAAGGGTATCTTAAGGAAATTATCAGCTTTCTATCGATATAATTGCTATCAAATTTTGAATTCGGTAAGTAATTATTAGTTATTTTCTAATTGAGTTACCTCTAAAGTGTTGATTTATATACTGATTGAAAAATGGCTATAAATTTCAGACGGCATAACATTTTTGAAATCTGAAAAATGCGTCACATTCTATGCTTTGCCTACTATAAGGGAATTTTTTTTGAATTTTGTAAAGTTTTCAATGAGTTAAGGTGGTCAGACACGGGAGTTTTTTTATTCTGAAAATGTTGTAGCAGATAATTCATAATTAATTATTTTTTTAGAATAAAATTACAAAAAATTATGCATCACATCCGGGCATGAGTCTACTAGTTATATATAAAATCTTATAATAAAATACCATCATTATGATTAGGTGGTCAGACATACACCTACTTCTTATTTTTTTTCCTGAAATTTTTGTACTGCTGCATTGAAATCTATACTTTTCACCAATCATATTAACTTTTTTCTTTTAAAAAGGCCTAGTAGTTTAGAAACTAAATTCAATTTCCTACATATTCTATTCTTGCAACTTTTTGATATTAGGTTGATAGCTTCAAATTTTCAAGTCAAGTTGACTAACCCTGATTTGTTGATTTTTCATTGCCATTTAAGGGCATAGTTTGGCCCCTAATGATCTTGCACATACCCATCTATTGATCTGATTTATAACTGGTTCATTTCCTATCCAATTCACTATACCTATTCCTGGAAAATATTTTTTTGCATAGAAAAACTTACATACCAGTAGTGGTCCAAACTTCAATCCTTTCTTCTTAATCTTTCTCAAATTTAATATTAATTGCGCTCTCATCATTTCTGCTAGATCGTATCTCTTTCCCTCTGTGACAATCTCATGTGTGACTTGCAATGCTTCTTTAGCTATAACATGTAACGAATTTTCTTGGTAGACCTTGTATCCAATAACCATAGCGGAAAACTTCATGTCTTTGTCCAGAATAGTTCTCCCAGCATTAACTTTTTGTCCAGACTTGTATCTGATTATACCTTCAATTTTTTTTTTTTGCATCCAATTCCTTCATACATTTCCTTCCATTGGCTGATAATCTAGTGAATGCATTTATTATTTCCTTAGTCATCTCAATTTTTTTACCTTCTTCTAGCCACATATAGTCTTCATGTACTCTGCTCAATACACATTTTATCCATTCCACTTCAAATTTCTTAAGCATGTGAATGATATTCGTTAGTCCTTTTGTCTCCAAATGTCCATATTCTTCCTTTAGCATTACATCATCTCTGTAAAGTTCCTTGTATTCTTTAGTGATGTCTTCATCTCCGATCTCATTCTTCTTGAATTGAATATATGATCTAACGTCTTCTGTCAAGATAACTCTGGTTGGTGTTCTAGATAATGCCCCAGCTTCATTTACTTCAATAGCTTTCAATGATGTCAATTGATATTCAAGTTCCTTCTCTTTTGATTTGTCGATTAACTCAATCTTCTCTTCCATAATAGTTAATCTAAAGATATTTGATTGTCTAGGGTTTACTTCTTAATCCACTTTGCTAATAGATCCTATTTGTAAGATATGTTGGCAATGTACACTCAGGCTCGATTCTCATCTACTTCTCAAAATGTAACTTTCATAAGATAGATGTCGTTATATATATATATATATATATATAGTTGGAATTATATGATGTTCCCAATGACTGAGAGGGGGGACGGGGGGGTGAATTAGGAACCAATAAAACTTAATCTATTTAATCCACAATTAGATTATCTTATTTGTTTGCATGCATATAACTTGAAAGTAAAGAATCATACAGAACACATAACACAATATTTGGTTACCCAAAAACCTTCCAAAAGAAAGTAAAACTGGGGTGGGGATGATACCCACAAGATTTAGTAGTGCAGTATAAATTTATCCTGTTAGAGCTTACAATGACCACTTCTAATGGTCTTCCCTGCTAGGAGCGTAGAAAGGACTGTTAGGTCCACCTTTTTAAAGGATTTTGTACAATACAATAAGTAATGCAACTCAGTTAAGAGATTTAAAGAAAGGACTGTTAGGTCCACCTTGTTGAAGGATTTTTCTGATCCACCTGTGAAAATGAACCAGTTGATGATCTTCTTTGTGCAACTATGATTGTTGAATAAGATCCTTTGAATATACCTGATTACCTGAATGTGATAGATAAGACTCTATTGTCCAGAACACTTATGCACTTAAATCAAACTGCCATTCGCATAATCATATTCATCTTCTTCTCATTACCTTCACTATTGGATAAAACAAACTATCTTACATATATATCTTTATCCAACAAATAAATTTGTAAGTTGGCTTGCAATAAACAAATTTATATTTAACAATATATACAAAGTCGGCTTCAAACTATCACTCGGGTCCAAAAGACTACTCGGGTGATAAACTGTCACTCGGGTGATACTGAACACTCGGGTGATGCTGAACTCTCGAGCAATGTTGAACACTCAGGTGACACTGTATACTTGGGCAACACTGAATGCTTAGGTAACACTGAACGACTAAGTATTTTGACACTAATTGACAATATGTCTTGCCATAAGGTCTACAATTTCCCCCTTTGGCATTAGTGACAAAAACACTTATCATTAAACTCTATATCTGATATGTCAAAACTCCCCCTTACTGTTTGCTTAGGTTTTTCCATATGCTCTACTACTCGGGTCTAACTGACTCTATTTTTCTATTTTTCAAAATTATTATTGTAACATATATCTTCTACACTATTCACTGTACATGTGATATTTACAATGACATTTTCCTCTTATACAATGATATTTCCCCCTTGTTTTTGACAAGAATGCCAAAAAAAATGTCATCTACAGGGTTATCCTAAAATAGGATAGAAAATCACTATGTACCTTCAAAATTTGAGATAGATTGTTGTCCCAATTATCATGTAGCACCTTCAAGATGTGCAATTCAACTTGTAGTTCTGCAGATAGCTCTATCATCAGCTCAACAATTGAGAAGTTGTTTTCATGGATGAGAGTTTTAGCACATGTTATGTATTTCTGCATTCCATCCATGTGTGGTAGAATTTGGCTTTGTATTGTTGTAAGAGATTCTATGATTCTTTCTTCTTCTCTCAACACTTCAACCTACAAATCAGTAAGATATTTTATTTTCATGAAGTGAGCAGAACTGGTGCTTGGGTCAAGTGCTAACTGCCTTGCACTTTCCTTCATGTCTGCATCGATCTTTACTAATTTATTATTTATTTCCATAGTAAAGTTACAGGAGTCACTCAACTTTACAAATAATGCTACCACATTTTTCACAGTAGTTTCTAGAGTGTTGATAATCTGTGTAAGTTGCACTTGGTAAATTTCAATCTTCTTTGCAATGTTCTCTAGAACCCTGTTCTCAAATTTATTCTCTGCCTTCTCAAGTAACTTCTCCTAACCATTCATATATGTGTTGAACTTTTGAAAATGTCAACAAGTTGGTCCATTATTGAGTCACTTTCATTGACTTCAATCTATAATGCATCTACAAATATGCCTTTTACATCTTCAAGTACTTTATTCCTTTGTCTTTCCTTTCTGAGTTTTTGTTGTGAGGCCCTTTTCTTCCATAGTTCTCCCAAAATATCCATTTTTTCTACAGATAGATTGGATAGATCCCAATTAGGAATCACAATCTCTTTATCCAGATCTATCTCATCAGTTATTACTGCCTTAGAATTAGGACTCGGTGAAGGAACAATTTCCTTACCTTTATCTACCTCATCCTTTGCTTCAGTATTCAATCCAATTAGGTCATTGACCTTTATAGTACCAATTTTTGGATCAACATTTACTAATTAATTAATAGTAGAAATGTTTATTTTTCCTTTCTATGACTCGGGTGTGCATGTCTCAGTAGTAAGAGGAGCTTGTTGCTCGGTCTTTGTCTGTTCAGATGTAGATTCTACAACCTTGTATTTTCTTGGAGGTTGTAATATTGTGTATGGGAGATTGGGGTAGTGATGTCATTATGTCAACTGCAATCTGCTCTATGTTGGACTCTTCAATAGTCTATACCTCGGGTAGAGTATCATCATTTCCTTGTGCTGGAGGGTCTGTACTCAGTACTTCTTCCTTCACATTGCTTTCTGCTATCTCAAATATTGATTTCCACACTAATGTCGCATGCTAAGCTAATTCTTCTATATTCTTGTTCAATATTTGGAATGCCCTGAATCTGGGGGTGTGATTATTCTCATATTTTCTCAAGGCCTCTTTAACTTCCATGCCTTTCATTTCAAGCATGACCTTCTTCAATGTCTATTCCCTTATATCTCTTTCAATTTGTACTACATTCTTCTAGGGAATAGATAGTGTCTTAAATAAATCTTCATTCATATAACTCTTCAACTCAGAAGGGTCATATTTCCACTTTGCCATCTTCTCCACCACTACTTGCTCAATTTTCTTCTTTTCTTCTTCTATCCTAGAAGCATACTTCAGTGACTTCAAAGAACTCATGGCTCTTCCTTCATTAAGGTCTTTAATCTTATGATCAAGTGTGGCTGTAGGTTTAGTGAAGACCACAGTATCTTCTTGATCATCATCCTCTTCATCACTTAGTATAATTTTTCTCCTTGATCTTCTCAGGGTGACAAAAGGAGTAGTGCCTTTATCCTTTTTCTGTCTAGGTGTTGTCTTCCTCTTCTTTTGTGGAGGATTAACATCAGTTTCTTCCTTGTCAGATTCAATTTCCTCTATCTCCTTTGTTTTAACAGTGTCCTCTTTCTCTTAGAGATTGTAGGAGATTCAGAGGTCTTGCCATACTTCTTCTTGAATGTATCAAGTCTCTTTCTTCCTCTCTTCAATATCTTAGGAATCTCAATTTCCAAGGATATATTTCTCTTTGCTTCCTCATAGGTTCCAAAGTAGGGTGCCTTTGGATTAACAAGTTCATTCACAAGAGCCTCTATGATATCTTTAGTGTCTTCATTATTAACTTCATATGGCAGGGGTTGTACCCATGCAACCCTAGGCTTTACTTCTTGTATATACACTTTATCACAATCAACTAGAAAATAGATTTCTTCTTTGTACTTCTCAACTAGTTTTTTGGGAATTCTATATCTACTCTGCATCTTTTGTTTGAAAATTTAAAAGTATCCATCCATAATGCTATCAAAATTATCTCCCATCTCAGCTATGAATTCATTAATTTGATGGATGATTGGTCTATCCTTTTTCCATGCTACTATTCCTTTGGAGGGAAAGAACTTCTCAACATAAAATAGTATGCAGATTAGAAGAGAAAAAAACTTACATGAATTGGTTTTTGATACTAGGATGCTCTCCATATTCTTTCTCAACAGAGTGAGTTGCAATTATGCTAGGTCAAATACCAAATTCTTCTTGACTACTTTGTAAGCTAGGTCAACAGTTTTGCATGCAACACTGTTGGGTCATCTCAAGCTGTATATCTTGTGTGCTATAACATGAATTTGAAATTTCATCTCCATATCTGTTACTCTGTTGAGTCTCTCTCCACTTTTGTCCCACTCAACAAGAGTTAAATCAGCTAATTCATCCCTGTTTAGGGTTTTGGTATCTTTTGGCTTGTCTAGCATAGGGAACTTGGTAACATGGTAAATTATCTACTTAGTGATCTTCACAGGATCATCCAACCCTAGTTGCATGTCATGAACATGACTAAGACCATATCTCATCCATTTTTTCTGGAAGTCCCTCAGCATGTGCATGATGTGTGTCAAACCCTTTGTTTCGAGGTTCTTATGCTCGGGCTTCAGTTTCCTGTCGATACATAACTTATCATATGTTTGATTCATCTCACTGGTTGCAAGCTCCTGTATGTTGTAGTGGTAGAAGCTATGAATTTCATTAACCAGTAACACTCTCAGAGGAATTAGGGAATGAGCTCCCATCGGGTCTATCTCCTCTGCAACTTCCGGATGAATATTGAACATGGGAGGATCAAAAATTATATTCCTTACTAGCATCTCCGAACCTTTCTTGACCTTGATGTTGGAAGTGGATCCCATATTACTTGGAAAAAATAATCAAACTCCGCTTTCAATCATGAATTTGCACTGAATTGCTAAGGGCTCTGAATTGATTTGCAAACTGAAAGCTTTGTAAACAATACTCTTTAAAATCCTTCATATATAAGATTTTTTAAACCGTTAGATTATTTCATTAAATTATTCATACATAGTAGCTGGTGTGACTCGGGTGTTTCTCCAAGGTTCACTTGGAAGCTCAGGTGAAACTAACTTTCCAATTATCAATATTGCCTGACTCAGCTCGGATGAGCTGGAGTGACTCGGGTGTAACTAACATTCTGACTCAAGTTGAACTACAATATGTCCTCATGCATCAATATGTGGATATGGACTGTATTGATTACCTGGAATCGATGTAGGATGGCTTGTATTGCATATTTTCAGTCATCTCCTTACTTCTTATTTTGTAATGATAGATCCACCCATCTCACTATTTAGGGTGTCATTAGATCCTTCATTTCTTTAATCTAAATTATTTGAGGATTTCCTTACCCATTACTTGCTCATCTTAGTTCTGATTTTTGAGACTTTGGATTTACCATTCTCAAAACCAGTATCAAATTTTTATTTGTTCATACAGTTCTTGCTCCGATAACTGAGTTGTTTACAAACATAGCATCTCTTAGTACGATCTCTTTTTCTAAAGTGAGTCTTCACACAATTTACACCAATGTGTCCATATTCACCACAGTGACAACATCTATACCAAGTATTGTAATCCCAAGCAAAAATTGTCTTGGCTAATTGTTTAGCAGGATTCCAATTCTTAGTTCTGCACTCGAACAATTTATGACCTTGTTTGTTGCATTTGTAGCATTTCCTTTCAAACTTAGGTTTCTCTTTGCATTCACTTGTTATGTGTCCATGTTTGTTGCAACTATAGAATTTACCATTAAATTTTGACTTTCCATTTCTCCAACATTTATTTTATGTATGCTTTGTCTTACCACAATGATTGTATTTAGGTTTGTTTTTCCTTTGAGCTCCTTGTTGTGAGGATTCACCTTTTTCAGTATAACCTAATCCAGTCTGTCCATGATGTCTGAGTTCTATTTCCTGATCCATGCTAGTTTGTGAATTCATCATACTTTCATTTGTTTGCTTTTCAGTATTAAGATCATTTTGTAGTCTTTCATTTTATGTCCTTAGATTGACAACTTCTTGTGTTGCATTGTTGAGCCGACTTGCCAAATCACCTTGCTAAAGTGATAAGTGTTGGATTTCATTTTATTTTTCTTCTAATCTTGTACTTAGCAGTCTCTTATCTTCTTGTGCTATATTTCTGTCATCTTCTGCTTTGTTCTTTAGTTCCATGACTCCACACATTCTAATTGAGTGAGCTTCTTGTTCTCTTTTCAATTTTTTGACTTCTTCATGTAGATTGAGATTCTTTGCAAGCAAGTCTTTAATGGTTGCATTAGCTTCTTTTGAGCTTCTGTCTTTGAAAAATTATTCAATTATTTCTTCTGTATAGTTCTTGTCATTCATCTGCACTGCTAATTTTTTTCTTCTCTTTAGGAAAGAGAGAGTTGCCCCTTAATTTTTATGATTTGATCCATGGCCAATTTAAGATCTATCTTTTCATTCTTAATGGCTTTCTCCAGTTTGTATGTTTCCATATCCTCTGATCTTTTCTCAAGATGTTAAACTTCTAATAAGAGAACCACTTCTCTGATACCAATTATTGGAATTATATGATGTGCCCAATGACTGAGAGGGGGGGTGAATCAAGAACCAATAAAACTTAATCCATTTAATCCATAATTAGATTAGCTTATTTGTTTGCATGCATATAAGTTGAAAGTAAAGAATCATACAGAACACATAACACAATATTTGGTTACCTGGAAACCTTCACAAAGAAAGTAAAATTGGGGTGGGGATGATACCCACAAGATATAGTACTACAGTATAAATTTAGCCTGTTAGAGCTTACAATGACCACTTCTAATGGTCTGCCCTGTTAGGAGCATAGAAAGGACTATTAGGTCCACCTTGTTAAAGGATTTTGTACAATATAATAAGTAATGCAACTCGGTTAAGAGATTTAAAGAAAGGACTGTTAGGTCCACATTATTAAAGGATTTTGTTGATCCACATGTGAGAATGAACTAGTTTATGATCTTCTCTGTGCAACTATGATTGCTAAATAAGATCCTTTGAATATAACTGATCACCTAAATGTGATAGATAAGACTCTGTTGTCCTGAACACTTTTGCACTTAACTCAAATTGCCATTCGCATAATCATATTCATCTTCTTCTCATTACCTTCACTATTGGATAAAACAAACTATCTTACATATATATCTTTATCCAACAAATAAATTTGTAAGTCGGCTTGTAATAAACAAATTTATATTTAACAATATATGCAAAGTCGGCATCAAATTGTCACTCGGGTTCAAAAGACTACTCGGGTGATAAACTGTCACTCGGGCGACACTGTTTACTTGGGCAACATTGAATGCTTAGGTAACACTGAATGACTAAGTGTTTTGACACTAATTGATAATATGTCTTGCCATAAGGTCTACAATATATATATATATATATATATATACACACACACACACACACATATACATATACATATGTATATATATATATATATATATATCTACATACATATTTATGTATGTATATATATATATATGTGTGTGTGTGTGTGTGTGTGTGTGTATGTATGTATATATATATGTATGTATGTGTATATATATGTATGTATGTGTGTATATATACATATATATATATATGTCCAATGTTCTCTTTTCAATAAAACTCCTTATTGTAGGCCGATAGTAACATGATTTCACTGATAATCTCATACTAATACTTTCAAATTTCTTAATTACTTATTTCATCTATATATGTTGTTTGAATTTTCTGGCTCATACTTATTCTAAGGGACTGAATGATAATTCTTAATAAAGTTTCAGAGTCCCTAAGCAGTTACTTACTTGCTTAGTTGATGGTTGAATTCCCTAGTCATTCAATGCAGGGGCATCCATTGATGTTCCTTCAGATTCCTTCTTTACCCAAGTCTTCTTCATTTCCTCTCTAACTTGTACCTAATCAACAACTCTTTTTCCTCTTGTTTCTTTGTCATTTTTCATAGAAAACTGATATCTACAGTTATAAGGGGCATGACCAAATTTCAAGCATATCTAGCATGAAAGTGCAAATGGTCTCCATGGTTCGGTTCTGTTAGTCCAAATCTTGATATTTGTCCTTATGTTCAATTTTTAGAGTCGCCATGTTATTTTTGTGAATCTCAAAGTTGCTTAAGTCCTCATGTTCAAATTCTCAGCAATAGGGTTCCCCCTATAGTTCGTCTATGTTTGTGAAAAAAGGAAAATCATTTTCTAACATGTTTCTTGAATAGGATTGAATAGAATTGAATAGGTTTGAACAGCCTTGAACAACCTTGAACTTACTTCAAGAGTGTTCAAGAACGTTCAAGCTCGTTCATGTTTTTATGAAGCGATGGCAGGTGAATAGCGTTATTGCTAAAATGGTGTGTCATGATCGCGATCTTCAGAGTCTTTAATTAATCAAGGTTGGGAATCAATATTGGTGTATGGGACTTCTAAGTTTGAAGATGAAGGTGGGATATAAAAAAAAGGGAACAAACTTGAATAGTGGTGAACACATAAGAACACCCTTGAACTTGGTTCATTCGTGTTCAAAAGTGTTCAATGATTTTAAAAAAGTGACACATGGAAAAAGTAAAGGATCACTTCATGCGGCATAAAATTTTGTGCAAGTGGCATTAAATGATTGCATGTGTGAATGATCACTTCATTCTCTAACATTTTATTGCCTTTATGATGGGAAATTAATTACCAAATGCGTGGTCTTTCTTATTAAAAATCTTCTTAGCGTTCATTATTTTTTTGAAATACTGTCGCTGTCTATATGCATCAAGATTGAAGGTAAGGGTTTTTGGAGCTCTAGTTGTAGAATTTTCCACAATGATTAAGTTTGTTCTTGCAAGAATGAAGTCTGCATTCCATTTGTTCGGAAGTGTGTCTAGTTTGGTATGTGAAAATCCCATTGTAACAGACACAGATTTAGAGGGATATGATGTAGAAGAAATATCTGATAGGCTCACTGTGTCTGTTGAAGAAAGTTTCCCTTCTCTTGAAATTTTAAGTAGTGGGTTGTGCGTAGCCGCTTGCTTTCCTCCTGCAGTGGTGTGTCCTAAACTTGTCCGTGAGTGTATCTGACACTATGACCAGCGAATCGAATCAATTCTCAAAAGAAATGGTGAGGTATTAATGGTTGTGAACAGGGGAAATGTTGCTTCATCTTTCCAAATTCAAGAGTGAACTTTTTCTGTCTTTTCTCCTGCACAATCCCTTGTTAAGTTCAAACCAAATGCTGATGCAAACCGTACCTCAATAGCCAAGCACTGGTTATTAAACGCCCAAAGGGGAGGTTCCTGCTTACCCAAAAAGCTCAATAGAAGTCATGTGCATCCATACATTAGTGATATTATGGTGATGTTACATAGAGTCAGAGGATCATCTAAGGCGTTCTTATTTTTAGATTGGTTGTTCTGCTATGTAGAAATTGTTTTAAAGGGAAAACACAAGTTGGATTGGGCCGAATTAATTATAGAATATATGAGAGAACAACTGAATAATTCCAAACTCACTGGATGTAGCTTTTTCATGTCTTCTTATCTGATGTACTATCTAGCATGTAGTAGGATATGGGATGGTATGATTCATGAGCCTTGGATAGATGGAATGTGTGATTTTGAGTACTTTCCTTTTCTTCGCAAAGACAATGTGATTTAGAACTACAGAAGGGTATATGATACCTTTATGGGTAAGCTTTGTTTCAAGATGTCTAGGGATTCAGCCAAGAGGATGAGTTCAGAAGCTCAGCAATTTGTGACAAGATTTGAAAGTTCTTATTTTCAGTTCCCTAGGTTCTCTTATATTAGAATTGGTGGTTTTGAAGATGCCCCTACAAAATTACCTAGGTATGCCTTTGATTGTTTCATCCTTGCAGAAGTCTGTAGATAGCTTGCTATTATGCTTAAACATTTTCTTCCTGGGGAAGGATGGGAGAAAATCTTCCCATTACAGCTAGGTAAGTTTTCATGCCTGACTATTGAAGATGCAATAAGTATTGCAAGTGACCTTGGTCATTTTGATTTTAAGTATTAAACAGAGAGAACAGGCTTTGATAATAAAAACTTTGCTAGCGGGAATCTAGGCCTTAGATCTCACATGTTTCCAATTCCCCATCTAGAAGATTTCTCGAAAGACTGTGCAAATGAGTCCCAAGTCATGAAGAGAGGCCATAGCAGACTCTGCATATCTCAAATTTTGTCCATGAGACTGCAGTTCAGTATAGAGGGGGTCACAGATGATGGTTCTGACTTAGTTGAACCCAGTTTCAAGAGGCTCCTAGACACTGAAGAGATAGATATTGATTGGTCAAAAGAGGAGGAAGATGACATTAAATACAGAACACATGTACTCAAATTAATTGAAAAATGGCTGCAGACAAAAAGAGAATAGTCTAGTCCTAAAACAATTGGAGTTAAAACTTCAATTTTATTTTCCTCCCCTCTGTTTCCAATTCTCCTAAACCATCTGGTAATGCAGGTTCCTTTGATAAGCAACAGAAGAAGGATCCCAGGAAGAAATATGTTGCGAAACTTTCCCCTATGGCCTCCCCTCGGTGCATTACCTAATTGAGATCCTGATCACAGAAAAAAGGAAAGATGACTCAGGAGCATACAGAAATAGTCAATTTGGAGGATGAAAAATTTGGAGATTTAAGCTACCAAATTGGAGAAGATGAGAAAATCAGGAAAGATCTCTTCAACCTTGATGATGTAACTCTAGACTTAATGGACACCCCTGCTAAAAATGGTCCTCGGCTAGCAGCAACAAATGATACCCCAAAATGGTTAACTTCTTCAGTTAATAAGAAACAAAGTTTGATTCCTGTATCTATTTCGATGCAGGATAGAGTCAGTAAGTATGCTCAAAAGACTCCCAAGGCCAAGAAAGTGAAGATTATAGCACAGATGTTCCCTGATACTAAAACTGGGAAGTGGACAGCCGAGGTAGCTACCTACAAACCGAAGGAAGAAAAGAAAGATGTTGCAGTTGAAGATTTTGAAGTGACTAAAATTGAGTTAGGGACAATGGCTAGAGCAGGAAAGAATCACCTTTTCAAGGAAACCGCCCAACAGATGTTGATCACATCAGTGTAGGATAGTAAGGAAAAGAAGGAATTGAAGCAAACCATTGTCTCACTCTCCTAGTTCATAAATACTTTTTGCAAATTTGATGCCACCCCACTGTCTCAATCATCACAGGTATTCGACCCCAACTCTGCAGAAAGTAAAATGCTGCTAAATAAAGTTTAGACGGGTCAAAATTTGGTCTCTTTAGTTGATGAGTGGATGTCCCAAGTACTCAGTAATGGTAGGCAATATATCAAAGACTCACACTCAGTTCTTCATGACACTAAGGTAGTAATAGGAGAATTGCTAGCCCAACGCCAGGTCTGGAATACAGATGAGGAAAAATGGGTGTCAGCAATGACAAAGTTTATGGAGATAGAGAGGTAGGATTTTAATAAATTCTGCATGGAAAAGTCCCTAAAAGGTGCTAAAGAGTCCCTTTTCTTCATCCTTAGAAAGAATATCAGTTGGCGCATCGCTCTCATAAGGAGCACTATTGCAGAAAATAAAGAATATGAAACTGAAGCTAAGCATATTCAAAAAGTTGTCGTGACTGAGTTGAAAGTGATTAATTTCACTTATACCTACCCATCTATTTTTTGTGAGCAAGAATTAAAGGGCACTCTGGATGCTTTCAACTCAGCAATAAAGACTATCAGGGAAAAGATTAATCCTAAAGCCTCTGACTTAACTACGATAGCAAGGATTGAATCATGCTATATCTGTGTGTGGATCAGTTGTCCAATGTCATTGAAAAGGTGAAGAAATTGAGGTGGAGAAAAGATGCTTCTATGGCTCAGATAGTAAATTCTAAGATCCCGCATATGTCACTCGCGAAAGAGCTGGTTCAATCATATAAAGAATGGAAATCTACTCAATCAGTTACGGATGAAGAAGGGAGTCCAACGGAGAGCGAGGATCGTGCTATTGATAAGGAGCCAGATTTGGTTATTTAGTTTTACTGGATTAACATACAAACTTTAAAGGATGTGTGTCCCCTTTCTGATGGTTTAGTTATTTAACTGATTGCCTGAGAGGTCATGTTTTTTGGGAGACCTCTCGGTGCTCTGATACTATTTATTTTAGCTGCTGAAACTTTTAAAGGGTTCGAAAAACTTATGGCTGATAGATAATAGATTTTGATAGTAACAATTTGGATTATTGAATGTTATGAAAAGAACAGATTTCAGGCAATTATCTGTGTAGTGATTTTTGAAATACATTACAGTAAGGTTATTGAATTTGTGTTATTTGAAAACCAAAGCAAAGTGTCATGTGTTGACATATTGTTTATTTTGTTATATATATATATATATATATATATATATATGTCTGTTGGTTCATAATATCTGAGTTCTAGATTTTATCTACTTTCTGTTATCTTTGGCTAAGAATTTGTTTGTATTTCATTAGATGCAAATCATGGAAGTAACTGTGTTTTCTTCCTGCTCATTATTCGGTTTTATTTCCTTCATATTTGCTTAGAAGCATATCATCAAAGAATGATACTGCAACCTTTATAAGCTTTCAGGTTAAAAGCTAACCGATTGAACTGTTATCCCATTTCATTGAATATCATACTAGAGAGTTGTACCTGTTATAAAATTTAGAGGGAAGTGATCATAAAAGATACTTACCCAACTGTTAGAGATAGTATGTCTTTTAAGGGTGATAGAGTAAACTTAAAAGGATTTTTGTAGAAAGACAAATCTGTTCACTAACAGATTTTTAGCGACTCTACTGAGGAGCACTTACAGTGGAGAACTATTTTTAAATGCTTTCTTTTATGAACAAGATATGGTCCTACTAGCTGTGGTGATACCAAACCTGGAGGAGAAACCTCCTATTATTCAACCAGATCTTAATTTTGAAAACACCCAAGAGGATATAATCTCTGATTTGAACACTGCTGCTTGGAATTTAAAAACTAGCTATCATCAGTATCAACAAGTTCTCCTAGTTCTAGAAGAAGAGGAAGATATAGGAGAGTGGCTGAGAGGGCTCCCAATTTCCCAAGAGGCACAAATCATTGATAGAGTTGTTTAGAGGCAATAAAAGAATATAATACTAGATTCTCGACCATATACCAGGGCTCAAAGGAAGGAGGGTATCTTTGATTCTTTTTATGAGAGTTTTCAAAATCTTCATTTTTTTACCCCTTCCATTTTAAAACCCAAAGCCAAGAGTAGACCTTCTTCCCCTCCTAAAGCTTCTTCCAATTCTTCCCCATCCTCTAGCATCTGGAAAGCTTTAACTTTGTTTGGTATTCAAGCACCGCCATTAGTAACAATCTTTCCAAGTGCGGTTATGGCTCAGCCATGGGGTGCAGCAGTTGGTCCTTTAAATTTAGGAGCTCATCATCCTCTCCCTAAGGGTATTAAAGAAGTCTTGCCTAAATTTTTTGGAGACGGCAAAGTCTTAGTAGATGAGCACTTGAATGCATTCAATGTGGCTACTGCCATTTTGGTAGTACAACATGAAGATGTAGCCATCAGGCTCTTTTCTCAATCCCTCTCAGAAGGAGATACATAATGGTTTGGTCATTTGCCAGCCGGGTCTATTACAAATTGGCAAACCATGAAAACCGCGTTTGAAGGACGTTTTAAAGGGGCTGATGATGAACATTCCCTACTAGCACAATTAAAACAAATGAAGAAAGAGATTCATGAGCCAATGAGAGACTATGTGGCTAGATATAACAAATTTATCCATAGAATTCCTACTGCCAAAAGACCGACCCCAGAAAACCAACAATGTTTCTTTGTAAACTCTATGCCCTCGGACATAGGTTTTCACTTAAGAAGGAGTAGGCCAGATGATTTAGCTATTGCCCAAGGATAGGCCACTGAGTTAGAAGATGATCTTATTACAGCTGGGAAATGGAGAAAAGATGTACAGACTTCTCACTCTCAACCTTCTACTTCAGCTCCTACAGATCCATTTGTTTAAAGACTCATGAATGATGTAATTGCCTTGAAAAGGCAGTTACCAAAAAAAGGATCTTCATTTCCTTCCCCTTATCAAGATATCAATCAAAAGTAGCCTAATCAATGGCACAACAAAACCCCTTTGCTGCCTTCTAATCAACCAAGATTGTCCCTGGAAGCTTCACCAAAAGAGGCTATCATGTGTTCTTTTCACTTGACAATAGATCATGATGGTAATTCTTTCCCAGATATACAAAGACATGTACAAATGGAAGCCACCAAAGATGTGTTAGGATAATGTACTATAGAAGAGCTCCCTCAAGACAGACCTAGCAACTCTGGCTCATACTTTTTAGAATACTAATATAACTCAGAAAGAGGAGATATTCTAGTCACCCTTGGGGATCCCGCTTGTGCCATGCTCACTCAAAATCAAAAGTCTTCAAAGAACACTCCAACATCATCTAGTGCTTTCCACAAGACCCAAGATCTTGTAATTAATTCTTCTTCTCCTAGTCCTTGGACTCCTGATGTTAAGGTTGTGCAAAAAGATTCTAGCGCGCCCTCTTTTGATATTGTAGAATTTTGCAAGTCTTCTGTTATCCAAATCTCTCCTGCGGAATATCTGAGATTAAATCCCAAAGAACTAGATAAGTTGGTCAAGTACGTCAAAGGTGACCTTCTGAATTCATCTCAATCTAACTAGTGCACTATTGATCAAATTGATGACCCAGTTGATGTTCCCGCAATTGTTTCACCATTTGTCATGAATCAGAGTGACACTACTGTCACTCTTACCTCATAATTGAAATGTGAATTTGATGAAACTAGGAAGCCCAACCCCTTCTATATTTCTCTACTCCTTAACGGCCTTAAACTAAGTAATTTCATTATAGACTCATGTGCCTCTGATAACGTTATGCCTTCATCTATTGCCAAAGCTTTAGGTTTAACCATGAATAAAACTTTTGGGAGGTGCTATTCTATGGATGGGAAACAGGTGCCCTTAATAGGTCAAGTTAAAGATGCTCAAGCTATTTTAGCCACTTATCCTAATAAGAGACTCAAGTTAACCATTTTAGTAGCAGATATACCTGCAAGCTATGGTATGCTCTTGAGTAGGACTTTCTGCAGAGACATGGGTGGGCAAATAAAGATGGATTGGTCTGAAGCCGTTATCCCTATTGGAAAGAAAAGGTCAAACTGGAATCTGAAGCTAAAAATAAATACACTGTAATTCCATCTGATGATCCTAAGGCACAAATCCTATTCCAAGACTGTGAGTTTGGTAATTACATGATTTTCTCAGATGAAGCCCCTCCTATTTGTGAAGACTTTGATGAAAAGGAGAAAATTTGGCTGATGGAGTTTGATGGCAGTTGTGCTACTGCAGGTTCGGGGGCTGGTGTAGTTTTTAAAGGGTTGGATGATCAATATATCCCTTTCTCTTTCAAATTGGACTTTAAAAATACTAATAATACCACCGAATATGAGGCTCTGTTATTAGGGTTGCGAGAGGTTGGGAATCAAGGCACTTGTTGTGAAAGGTGACGTTGAACTTATTGTTAAACAAGTGAAGGGTCAATTTACAGTAAAAAATGAGCGCCTGAAACATTACAGAAATTTAGTGTGGGACGAAGTTGATTCTTTTGAAGCTTTTTCCATAGAAGCCATTCCCAGAAGTCTCAATACAAGAGCTGATTCCCTATTTGTATCAGCATCTCTACTACTCCCCCACCCAGACTTTAAAATAGAGACATATAGGGTTGAGATGATATATATACCAGCTATCCCAGATAACATTGAACACCTTCAAGTTTTTGAAGATGATGCCCGGATTAAGGATTTCATGGCTTGTATAGAATTTTTCTCATCCACATAATTTGAAGGAATGAATGAAGAAAGTGAAAGGTCTAATCCTGAAATCTTACCGGAAGAAGAAGTTGTCCAGTTGAAGAGCAACAAAATTCCCAAAGGTTTAGTTTCCTTAGAGAACTTGTTTTCTCGAAAAGATGATAGTTTCATTTCAAGAAAAAACTCTCAGTCAGGTGTGCAAAAAGAATATGACAAGGTGAATACTGGCACTACAACCGAACCTAGGTGGATATCTATAGGTAAGACTTTGTCTGTTCAAGAGAAGAAAAAACTTCAGATCTTGTAAATAGCCTACACTGATGTTTTTGCTTGGGATTATAGTGACCTTAAAGATTTTTGGAAAGGGAAATTTAGCCATCATATTCCTCTTAAACCTGAATCAAAGCCTTTCAAACAAAAACTTCATAGTTACAATCCTAAAGTTTCTGAAGCAATTCTAAAGGAAGTTGACAAAATGCTAAAAGCTAGAATCATCTACCCTATTCACCACTCAACTTGGATTGCAAATATTGTCCCTGTCAGAAAAAAGAATGGTGAAATAAGGATCTGTGTGGATTTCCAAAATTTAAATCAGGCCAGTCTAAAAGATAATTATGCCCTGCCCAAAATGGAACATGTTTTATAGGCGGTTGCCAGATCATAAATGATGTCTCTACTTGATGGTTTTTCTGGATATAATCAGGTGAGTGTGTCTGATGAAGATAAAAAGAAGACTAATTTTACCACGCCATGGGGAACATTTTCTTATAATAGTATGCCCTTTGGCCTGATTAATGCAGGGGAAACTTTCCAAAGGGCAATGGATTCTTCCTTTGCTGATTTAAAAAATAGAATTATAGTAATTTACCTTGATGATTTGACTTTGTACTCTAAAGAAGGAAACATCATGTTCAAGATCTCAAATCAGTCCTACAAAGGTGTAGAGACCATGGCATATCTCTTAATCCTAAAAAATTAGTTTTTGGTGTGATTGAGGGAAAGTTGTTGGGGCATATTGTATCCAAAGAAGGGATAAGGATCGATCCTGAAAGAGTAAAGGTGATTCAGCAAATTTGTCTACCTTCAACCAGAACAAGAGTCAAATCTTTCTTTAGCCAGATTAACTTCTTGAGAGCTTTTGTCCCAAATTTTTCTGAGTTAACAAGGCACATAGTGGGAATGATGAGTGAAAAACATCCCTTTAAATGGATAGAAGAAGGTAGAAAAGCTTTTGGAGCAATCAAAATCGCTGTAGCAAATGCCCCGTCTCTAGTTTACCCTGACTACAAAATAGATTTCATCATTTATTGTTATGCTTCTGATCATACTTTGTCAGGAATTCTAACTCAGAAGGATGTTTTAGGGAATGAGGTGCCCATTACTTTCATGAGTACACCATTAAAAAAAACATGAACTAAAATATTCCCCTGTTGAGAAGCAAGCCTTTGCTATAGTGAAATCAATTAAGCAGTTTAGATTCTATTTCCTTCATTCTCATTCCATAGTGTTTGTTCCTGATTCAGCAGTGAAAGCGCTTCTCACTCATCAAGAAATAGCCATGAATAAGAGAGCAGCATGGGTGACGAAGATTCAGGAATATGATTTGATAATAAAACCCACCAAACTTGTCAGGGGTAGGGGGCTGTGTAAATTTATTGTAGAAAATGTAAGTCATCATGAAAATCCAAAATTTGAAACATCTCAAGTATTGTTGGTCAGTTTGACAGATTCCTGGTTCTGTGACATTGCTTATTTCTTGACTTATGGAGAATGTCCACAAAGACTGTCGCCTAAAGAGAGACGGACTCTGAGACTGCAAGCTACAAAGTATGTAATATGGCAAGGTGTATTGTATAAGAGAGGCCTTGATGGTACATTTCTAAGATGTGTGGATAAAAGTCAACAGTTATAGTTGCTTAAAACCTTTCATGAAGAGACCTGTGGAGGTCATTTCTCATCTACTGTAACGACATTCAAAATTCTTCAAAATTATTTCTACTGGCCAAGGATGTTCAAAAACACTTACGCATTCATCAGGAACTGCAAGAAATGCTAGTTATTATGTGGAAGACCCCAATTAGCTGCTTTGCCTTTGAGACCAGTTGTGGTAAGTGAACTGTTCAAGAAATGGGGAATTAATTTCATTGGTCTTGTCAATCCTCAGTCAAGTGCAAGTCATGCTTACATCCTAATAGTGACTGACTACTTTACTAAGTGGGTCGAGGCCATTCCAACCAAGAAGGTTAATTCTCAGGTGGTATGTGATATCTTAAAAGATAATATTTTGGTATGTTTTGGAGTACCTCAAAAAGTTGTAGTAGATAATTCCACTTACTTCTCTTCGTAGGAGCTTTCCCTTTTCTATTTTGATCATAATATTTCTCTGGCTCATTCATCCGATTATTTCCCCCAAGGAAATGGACAGGCCGTGTCAAGTAATAAAAATTTGATAATGATCATGAAAAAGTTAGTGGATGATAGAGGCAAGAATTGGCATAAGAAACTTTTTGAAGCTCTTTGGGCTGATAGAATTACCCCCAGGAGAGTAATCGGCATGGCACCCTTTGAATTGGTGTATGGAATAGGTGCACAAGTCTCAATTCCTTTGGAACTTTTAGCAACTAAACTGCAAATGGTCATTGAAGATCAAACTTTTAAAGACTCCTTGGAGAAAAGGATTATGTATTTGCATAAACTAGAAGAAGAAAGAGAAGCTCTGGTGGATAAAATTACTGAACATCAGGCTAGAGTGAAAAGCATTTTTGACAGGAAAGTGAGACCCAGAAATTTTCTGAAAGGAGATGAGGTTTTGCTATGGGACAAAAGAAAGGCTCTGAAAGGTGCCCACAGTAAATATGAATCACTTTGGAAAGGGCCCTTTTTCATCACTGAAGAGTTAGGAACCAATGCTTTTAAGCTGGCATACCCAGATGGAACAATCTTGCCATTTTCCTATAATGGGCAAGATCTCAAGTTGCTGAAGCTTTAGTCTAGGTCCCTGTGTCCTGTTGTATATATTAGTTGTAGTTTGCTTTTGGGTCATATGTCTTTCCTTTCTTGTGTGTTTTTCTGAGCCCTTTGCAATAGTTTTTGAAACCAGAGTGTTTGAGTTCTCTGGATTTTGAGAAAAGCCAGTCCCCAGTTAGAGCCGGTGTTAGTCCAAATCTTAAACTTTGTCCTTATGTTTGATTTTTAGAGTCGCCATGTTATTTTTTTTAATCTCAAATTTTCTTAAGTCCTTATGTTCAAATTCTCAGTGAAAGGGTTCCCCCTGTGGTTTGTCTGTGTTTGTGAAAAAAGGAAAATCATTTGCTAACATGTTTCTTGAACAGGATTGAACAGAATTGAACAGGTTTGAAAATCCTTGAACAACCTTGAACTTAGTTCAAGAGTGTTTAAGAGTGTTCAAGCTCGTTCATGTTTTTATGAAGCGGTGGTAGGTGAATAGCGTTATCACTAAAATGGTGTCTCATGATCGCGATCTTTAGATTCTTTGATTAATCAAGGTTGGGAATCAGTATTGGTGTATGGGAATTCTAAGTTTGAAGATGAAGGTGGGATAAAAAAAAGGGAACAGACTTGAATAGTGGTGAACACATAAGAACACCCTTGAACTTGGTTCGTTCATGTTCAAAAGTGTTCAATGATTTTAAAAAAGTGACACGTGGCAAAAGTAAAGGACTACCGCCGTCATTTCAGTTGTGGACCCTACCTAGAAAAAAGCTTTTAATGAAGAAAAGTATTGGTGGTAGTTAGATGTGTCTAAGCTGTCAAATTAATGAGGAATTTGTGCAGCATAAAAGTTTTCCCAAGTGGCATTAAATGATTGCGTGTGTGAATGGTCACAACATTCTCTGAGATTTTATTGCCTTTATGATGGGCAATTAATTACCAAATCTATGGTATTTCTTATTAAACCTCTTCTTAGCGTTCTTTATTTTTTTGAAATATTTTTGTTGTCTATATGTGTGAAGATTGAAGGTAAGGATTTTTGGAGCTCCAGTTGCAGAATTTTCCACAGTGATTAAGTCTATTCTTGCAAGAATGAAGTCTACATTCCATTTGTTCGAAAGTGTGCCTAGTTTGGTATGTGAAAATCCCATTGTAACAGACATAGATTTAGAGGGATATGATGTAGAAGGAATAACTAATAGGCTCACTGTGTCTGTTGAAGAAAGTGTCCCTTCTCTTGAAATTTTAAGTAGTGGGTTGTGCGTAGCCACTTGCTTTCCTCCTGCAGTGGTGTGTCCTAAACTTGTCCATGAGTGTATCCAACACTATGACCAGCGAACCGAATCAATTCTCAAAAGAAATGGTGACATATTAATGGCTGTGAATAGGGGAATTGTTGCTTTAGCTTTCCAAATTCAAGAGAAAACTTTTTTTGCCTTTTCTCCTGCACAATCCCTTGTTAAGTTCAAACCAAATGATAATGCAAACTGTACCTCAATAGCCAAGCACTGGTTATTAAACGCCCAAAGGGGAGGTTCCCACTTACCCAAAAATCTCAACAGAAGTCATGTGCATCCATACATTAGTGATATTATGGTGATGTTACATAGAGTCAGAGGGTCATCTAAGGCGTTCTTATTTTTAGATTGGTCATTCTGCTATGTAGAAATTATTTTAGAGGGAAAACACAAGTTGGCTTGGGCCGAATTAATTGCACAATCTATGAGAGAACAACTGAATAATTCCAAACTCACTGGATGTAGCTTTTTCATGTCTTCTTATCTGATGTACTGCCTAGCATGTAGTAGGATATGGGATGGTATGATTCATGAGCCTTGGATAGATGGAATGTGTGTTTTTAAGTACTTTCCTTTTCTTCGCAAAGATAATGTGATTCAAAACTACATAATGGTACATGATACCTTTATGGGTAAGCTTTGTTTTGAGATGTCTAGGGATTCAGCCAAGAGGATGAGTTCAGAAGCTCAGCAATTTGTGACAAGACTTGGGAGTTTTTATATTCAGTTCCCTAGGTTCTCTTATATTAGAATTGGTGGTTTTGAAGATTCCCCTACAAAATTACCTAGGTATGCCTTTGATTGTTTCATCCTTGCAGAAGTCTATAGACAGCTTGTCTATTGTGCTTAAACATTTTCTTCCTAGGGAAGGATGGGAGAAAATCTTCCCATTACAGCTAGGTAAGTTTTCATGCCTGACTATTGAAGATGCAATAAGTATTGGAAGTGACCTTGGTCATTTTGATTTTAAGTATTACACAGAGAGAATAGGCTTTGATAATAAAAACTTTGCTAGCGGGAATCTAGGCCTTAGATCTCACATGTTTCCAGTTCCCCATCTAGAATATTTCTGGGAAGACTGTGCAAATGAGTCCCAAGTCATGAAGAGAGGCCATAGTAGACTCTGCATATCTCAAATTTTGTCCATGAGACTGCAGTTTAGTATAGAGGGGGTCACAAATGATGGTTCTGACTTAGTTGAACCCAGTTTCAAAAAGGCTCCTGGACACTGACGAGATAGATATTGATTGGTCAAAAGAGGAGGAAGATGACATTAAATGCAGAACACAGCATGTACTCAAATTAACTGAAAAATGGTTGCAGACAAAAAGAGAACAATCTAGTCCTAAAACAATTGGAGTTAAAACTTCAATTTTATTGTCCTCACCCTCTGTTTCTAATTCTCCTAAACCATCTGGTAATGCAGGTTCCTCTGATAAGTAGCAGAAGAAGGATCCCAAGAAGAAATATGTTGCAAAACTTTCCCCTGTGGCCTCCCCTCGGTGCATTAGCAGATCGAGATCCTGATCATAGAAAAAAGGAAAGATGACTCAAGAGCATACAGAAATAGTCAATTTGGAGGATGACAAATTTAGAGATTTAAGCTACCAAATTAGAGAAGATGAGAAAATCGGGAAAGATCTCTTCGACCTTGATGATGTAACTCTGGACTTAATGGACAACCCTATTAAAATTGGTCCTCATCCAGCAGCAACAAATGATACCCCAAAATGGTTAACTGCTTTAGTTAATAAGAAACAGAGTTTGATTCCTGTATCTATTCTGGTGCAGGATATAGTCAGTAAGTATGCTCAAAAGACTCCCAAGGCCAAGAAAGTGAAGAGTACAGAAAGGATGTTCACTGATACTAAAATTGGGAATTGGACAGCTGAGGTAGCTACCTATAGACTGAAGGAAGAAAAGAAAGATGTTGTAGTTGAAGATTTTGAAGTGACTAAAATTGAGTTAGGGACTATGGACAGAGTAGGAAAGAATCACCTTTTCAAGGAAATCGCCCAACAGATGCTGGTCACATCAGTGTAGGATAGTAAGGAAAAGAAGGAATTGAAGCAAACCATTGTCTCACTCTCCCAATTCATAAATACTTTTTGCAAATTTGATGCCACCCCACTATCTCAATCATCATAGGTATTCAACCCCAACTCTGCAGAAAGTAAAACACTGCTGAATCAAGTTCAGAGGGGTCAAACTTTGTTCTCTTCAGTTGACAAGTGGATGTCCCAAGTACTCAGTAATGGCAGGCAATACATCAAAGACTCACACTCAGTTCTTCATGACACCAAGGAAGTAATAGGAGAATTGCTAGCCCAACGCTAGGTCTGGATTATAGATGAGGAAAAATGGGTGTCAGCAATGACAAAGTTTATGGAGATAGAGAGGCACGATTTTAATAAATTCTACATGAAAAAGTCCCTAAAAGGTGTTGAAGAGTCCCTTTTCTTCATCCTCAGAAAGAATATCAATTGGCGCATCGCTCTCATAAGGAGCACTATTGCAGAAAATAAAGAATATGAAACTGAAGCTAAGCAGATTCAAAAAGTTGCCCTGACCGAGTTGAAAGTGATTAATTTCACTTATACCTACCCATCTATTTTTGGCGAGCCTGAAATCTGTTCTTTATACATATATATATATATATACACATATATATATATATATATATACATATATATATATATACATATATATATATATATATATATATATATATATGTTGGTTCATAATATCTGAGTTCTGGATTTTATCTACTTTCTGTTATCTTTGGCTGAGAAGTTGTTTGTATTTCATGAGATGCAAATCGTGGAAGTAACTGTGTTTTCTTCCTACTCATTATTCAGTTTTATTTCCTTCATATTTGCTTAGAAGCATATCATCAAAGAATGATATTGTAGCCTTTATAAGCTTTCAGGTTAAAAGCTAACCAATTGAACTGTTATCTCATTTCATTGAATATCATACTAGGGAGTTGTACCTGTTATAAAATTTAGAGGGAAGTGATCATAAAAGATACTTACCCAACTGTTAGAGATAGTTTGTCTTTTAAGGGTGATAGAATAAACTTAAAAGGATTTTTGTAGAAAGACAAATCTGTTCACTAAGAGATTCTAACTCCATTGTTTCCATTTTTGAATCATCATGTTTGATGTCCTGATCTTTCACATTTAAAACATGTAACCAAGTCATTAATTAGCTTCCATTCTCTGATAGTGTACCATTTTCCTCATTGTCTATGTTCACATTTTGCACTCTTCTACTTTATGTCCATAGTGATTACATTTATAGCAATATCCATAGAAGTTATTTTCAGATGTTCTAGCAATGGATTCTGATCTACATTCATATTCTCTATGTCCAAAGCTGTAGCATTTATAGCAATAACCATTAAAATATGTATTCTCAGTAGGACTTACTAGCTTGCTTTGATAAACTGTTTTTGTGTGACCATACTTTCCACAATTGTAACAAGTAGTCTTATAGGGTTTCTTACTTTGTATATCACTTGTTTCTCCAGACTTTGATGATTCTCCAATTTCCATAGTGTTGTTGCTGATATATCCCTGACCGGTGGTGTCACCAGGTTTCTTCTAATTTTTCAATTGTTCATCAATCATCTGCATTCTTTGTTCAAATCTTGCGAGTCTTGCATTTATTTCTTTCTCAACTTTCAATTTGTTCTTCATGTCGTTGTTCTCTTAGTTCAATCTCATATTTTCTATTTTTAATTGTAAAATATTGGTACCAGTGCTTTCTTATAGTTCTCTTTGTGTATGAATCTCTCTTTGTTGTCTTTCCAGTAATACATCTTTTCCAGTAATTGTTTCTTTAGCATCTCTTTTTTTTGTTTCAAGAATTCCTTTAGCACTTTTGACAGTTCTCACTTTCTCCAATATTTATGTTATACTCAAGGCTCTACTTTCCTATTCTTTCTTCATCTGACTAAGTTGTTCAAGTAATTCATTGTTTTTTTTCAATAGATCAGTGATAGTAGCATCCGCTTCCTCAGAATTGATACTTCCTTCTGATAAATTTTCAAGGTCATCAAGACTCATGTTCAATTTTTCTATTAGGTCCTTTCTTTTTGAAAAAGATGTTCTTAGCTTGTCTTTTAAATCATGAATCTGTTCATTAGCATCCTCAAGTGCATCCTCTAACTATTTCTGATACCTACAGCTTTTCATTGTCCCAAATCTACTCAAAGATGTTAAACTTTCCTTCTAGAGAACCATAAGCTCTGATACAAATTGTTGGAAAGATATAGGTATGGAACTGAGAGGGGGGAGGTGTGAATCAGTACTTCAAATAATTCACACTTTAGCCCTATCAATCTCAAACTTCTTATTCTTATGATTACTGATGTTGATAGATGTTCTATTTTTTAACTGATAACTGCTTGTAACATTAACCGATAGCTTTGCAAATTAACAAACATAAACATAAACATTTAGATACTCAACACAATATTTGGGTATCATAGAAAACCCTTGGTGAGAGGGAAAAATTGTAGTGCGGATGAAACCCACAACTCATTACTGTAGTAATAAGGTTCCCGGTTAATAACTTACAAATGTTATTATCTTTTCAATGATTTACCTTGTTAGGAGTAACTATTACCCTATTAGAAGTAACTAAAGTCCTTTTAAAGACTACTTTGTGAAGAGGTTTTATCAGACTTATACAATGTTCACCTTGTTAAAGGATTTACAATGAGTTCCTAATTAGAACTACTAAGTCCTATTAAAGACTACATGTTTAAAGGATTTCACAATCTTGTTGGTAAACTCTTAGGAATAAATCAACAAGAAATTTTGACCTGTCAATGCTTTCTCCTAAAGCTTATTATATCTCATTCTGCCCTATTCCTTTCTTGCTTCTCACTATTCTACTCTTCACCAATATTCACTTCTTCATACTCTGCATTGTATCTTCTTTTTCATACATACATTTGTCAGTCTCTCTCTCCTTCTCTTCCTCTATGGTATCCTTATAGAATGATTTGACCTAATCCTTAAACCTAAAGTTATATCGAATGATCATAACTTTATCATCTCATTGGGTGCATCATTATTTTCCTTTTATCTTATAGGTGTTGGCAGGGATAGATGCCGACAGCTGATAAACTTTACCAATAACCTAAAAAAAATTGATAACTTTCTCCACTTGATGCAAGTTTCCAGCAATAACAACCTCAGTAAGATCTATGTTATCTGGTAGAGGATATTGTCAAGTAACACCCGCTCGATCGTGCTCTCCTTTCCCATGTCCACTTTCAAAAATGTTCCATAGAAACTTAACGTCGTGTCTTGCATGTTGCATGGACAGCCAATTAAAGACTTTGGCAAACTTAAATTATCCTGTAATTACAAATCAAATCATAACCAATTACAAAAACATGTATATCAAGAATTTAAATATATACACATGTGCGTGCTCTGGAATTAGATTAAAAGTAAATAATAACTTAAAAATGAGAATGACAATTAATTTCAAAAGTTATGTACTTACCCGAATAACCATCACACCAAATCCAGTGTTGTGAAGTATGTATCCCACGATTCTCAAGATCCTAAAAAAATATTCTAAAATAGTGGGCTGCATAGCTCTTATCATGAACCTTTTCATTGTTGATATAGAAATGAAAATCCTTGATGATAATGCGATCATTTGGCTCATTACTCTCTACACCATTCAAATCAAATTGTGTGTGTCTATAGCTCACTTGCACAAATATTACTACTTGATCATAATGATAATATTGAGCCTGAATTTGTGATTGAGGGGAAAATGTATAGTTCTCAGAGAAATCTACAATTGAAAGAATACAACCAGGTGGAAAATAATATTTGGAATCACGAAATTGTTTAGCTTGCCATTGTGCACCATGACAATGTTTGATATGTGGATAAATCATAGTACACAATCTATTCATAAATTCAAGGTAGGACAATTCACTCTCCTTCAATGCAATTTTTTTGGATTCATCTTATGTCTTAGTTCGGTATGTCTCATATTCAAATATCTTCCACAAAATTGGTGTTGTAACATCAATATTCTCAATTTTCCATGGAAATTTTTTCAAATCTCCACAATCAATTCATGCATTTTTTATGCACTGTACTTTGAAATCATCTAAATATTTTGTTTTATCACATAAAATAGACTTCACAAATTGTGTCATATTTCCAGGGATGGTCGTATTTGGATTAAGTATTGCCATAGCTTTTTTATATGATTGCAAGTATAGATGAAAAATCAACATGATTTTGACAACAACAAGTTTCACGTACCTTATTTATGCATACAAAGAAAGGGAACAACCTCTCAAACATTCTCTGACATATTTTTACATCTAAAAATTATTGTTTGAACGCTTCAAACAGTTCACTCTATGTTGTATCTATAAAATGTTTTGGGTGTTCAATTTTCTTACCGGTCTCTTCATCTTTCATCTATATAGTGTCCCTTCTATTGGAATAAATACGGGAGTGGTTGGTCCCATATTCAATCACCTGTCTCTTGATATCTTCATAAATTTTGTCTTTTTGAGGAAGTCTACAAATATATACCCAATTCTTTTAAATGTTTTTATCTAACATATTTCTCATCCTGATATACCTTTGAATATTTCTTCTAGATACATTCAGTAATTCAAAAATGTCTTAAGCTTGTCTTCTATCTGACAACCTCTTACTAGAAATTGTAGTCATCAAAGCTCTGCGTGTAGCACTTAAATCAGCTCCCTAACTTGTGTTATTAATAACATTTAATGCATCTTGCAAATTTTCAAGTATCATTTCTTTTAAATGACCTCCTAAGCTTTTCCTATTATCAACATCCATCAACTCCAAAACAAGATTCATTTCTTTTTTCTTGAATAACTTGGCAAATAATTGTGCTCTTCCAACCACATATTTCTTCTCAAAATATTTCTCCCACATTTTTTTGCAATGCAATTTAATTTTTCTTTCAAGTACAATGTATTCAGATAAGATTTGACTGAAAACAAAGTCCTCATTCATCTCCATCAAATTTTCCATGACTGTTGAAACGTGTTTACCTTGACTACTACCAATTTGTTCCCCTACTTGAGTTACATCTTCTTGAACATCAACAGGTTCTTCTTCAATATCAACAAGATCTTTATGAACATGAACATTTTCCTCTTGATTACATTTTGTATGACCTTTCATTATGTCATCCCTAATTTGATCATACTTTTTTTCTCTGGTCCTTTTATTCCCCATTGTACAAATTATTGAAATTCAACTTCCAAATAATCACCTTCAATAGTCCTTCACAAAAAATGGCTTCAATACTCCTTCACAAAAAAGTGCTTTAATGCTCCTTAAAAAAAATGCCTTCGGAAAAAATTTGCTGCTTTAATTGGAAGAAGTATAATAAAATAAATTAAAATGTTATTTTTGCATTTGTAAACTAAAAAAAAAACTTTTATTTATACAGATCCAAGCGTGCGATCACTTGGACATGATCGCTCGCGGGTAGGCCTTTACTTGTGTGGATTCAACCGAGTACTTTTTGGTTGAATCCTAATCGGTCAAAATAAATTTGTCCAAATTAGCTTATGTGGCATGCCATGTGGTAGCCACATCACCAAAAAAATGAAAATTTCAGAAGTTTGGCCTTCTACATCTGATTTCTCCATCAAAACTCAACTTGCTGAAAAAACTAAAAATACCCTTTTGTATGAATCAGAGTCAAGAATATGGTGATATATTTTTTTAGTATTTTGATTTAAACTACTATATTAAATTTATAAAATACTACAAGTAGGTATATTAACCTATGAGAAGAAGTGGATTCAGAAAAAGAAGAAAAATAGTAAAACATATCAAAGAAATTTAAAAGTTATATATAACACTAGAGGAGAGAGCCACCTTCAAGAATATGTAATTTTTTTATCAGTTTACATCATCTTCAAATTCCAAACAGAAATCTCACTTTTATGTCGTTAAAGTTTAAGGGTTTTGGTTTTGTTAACATTTTCCTTTATAAAAGTGTGACACGATACTGTGATTTTACCCATACATACATACATGTGTGTGTGTGTACAAAAAATAGAAACAAGAACAACATAAGCCACCAAATTGTTAAGGGTAGAATTGACCCCCTTATAGAAACACACTTCCTCTCCCTTAGGAACCTTCTCCACCTCAATAGAAGAGGCATCCACCTTAGAAGGATGAATAGGAGATGAAAAAAAAGTTTAATGTGCAACCCCTCACACCAATTCACAAGAAAAGTCTCCACCTCCATAGGAGAATTATTCACCTCTATAGGAGACTTGTGAACCAAGGAAAGGGTAAAAGCTAAAAAGGTCCTGAACATAAAATCAATAGAGATAAATGCAAAATATCTAACAACAATCACCAAGAAAATTTATCTTCCAACACCACTTAAGAGAGCCTTAACCAAAAAAAAAAAATTAACCATGACCTAAACAAGGTCGAGTCAATCATGTTTAGACCTGAAACACAAAACCAAACAGGATACGAAAGAAGACAAAATTGTCATACCCTGCACAACCAAACCTCTGGAGAGCAATCAACTGCAACAAAAGATAGTAAACCAACCCACTTTCTCCAAAAAGGCAAAGAAAACACCCAAAAACCAATTTTCCAGCACCAAACTAAAGCCCCACTAAAAGCACCAACAGTCCACATCACAACAAAAAAATAGAAGCCCAAACACTGGAAACACCATTAACAAAAGAAAACTTCACTTCCAAGAAAAATTATGTTACCAACACAAATTTGATAATATTATTACAAAGTGTTGAAATTCCTAATTGGAATCGTATTCTTCTTTCACATTCCTATAGTGTTACTTAGCAAAAAGAGTGTTGGAATCAAATTTATGTCAAAATCAAATACATATCAATATTTGGATCAATGATATTAGATATATGCTCTCTCCTTAAGTTTCACCTTTGTACAAATATATTGATGATAAAGATATAGGTCATGTCAAGTTAGGAAAAAAATGAGAAGAAAATCAAGTTAGAGACTTGGGCTTAGTATTCAAATTTGTTGGTCCATGTGATTATTTTTAAAAAATTTAGACTATATATTATAGTATTAAAATTTATTAGACTATATATTTTAACTTGCTACATTTTTATATAACCTTATATATGCCACATAAATTGTTTATAAACCATAATATATAACTCTTTAATTATTTATAAATCATAAAAAATTATCATAGATAAATATAATATAATATTCTAATTTAAAATATTAGTAATATCATTTTATAATATTTATTATAATATAATAATATTATCTTAAATTTTTTTTATATGAATTAGAAACTTACTAGTAAATATAATATTTTTTACATTTATTACTAATAGTTAGCATTGTCTTCTAATTTTAGATTTCTCTTTCACATGCACACATACATATATTAGAGAGCACACCAAAATAAAAATTGTATCTATTAAATTATTATATTATTTATAATTTATTGATATTTTAAAGAATTAAAATAATTAATTAATTTAAATTATACATAACAATAAATTTTAATACAATAATAACTTTTTTAAAAATGATATTTATATTTTCTTCATATTTAAATTATACAATTAATAAAATCAATAAAAATAATTTAATATAAAAGATTTTACATAAATTTCTTTATAATTTTTTTTTTACAATTTATAAAATATCAAATATCAAATATCAAATAATAAAATTAAATGATCAAAGTATCATAAAATATTCATATGACAAGTAGGTGATAGGCCTCAAATTATTTTTAAGAGATATATAATATTATATTTATAAGTTTCTAAATTCAAATAAAAATTTAAGATAATCTTAAAACTATTTAAATTTTTAAAATTAATTTATTTTATCTTGAAAATTGTGTTTTATAACAAATATTATAAAATGTTAGAGATAACATCTTTTCTAAGTTTCATCGTGTTGGATTAGCTTCCTTCTCCTTCTCTTCTTCCAGGCGATGATGTGGAGGTTTTATTTTCCAGGTTAAATAATAAAAATATTTTAGTGGCTATGGCCACTTTTGTATAAAAAAAAAATATTACAAATTAAAATATTATATTATATTTATCCATGATAATTTTTTAAATTTAAAATGAAAAAATGATCAATGAGAACATCAAATTTAGATCTGTTTCGAGAGGACCAAAAAATGGAATAGAAGAGAATACAAATTAATAAATATAAAAAGCAGTATTAAAAAAAGATAAATAAAAAATAAAAAACAACATTGTAACAATATGTAGAAAGATATTTTATATGAATTAATTTCTATATGTACAATTTTGTCTAGACAGCAATTTATGAATGCATTTTTGTTATTTTATGTGCATACGTCGAATACATTATATACTTGTTTACTGTTCATTTTTCACTAAATTCTAACAAAGTTTGAAGTCAATCAAGATGCGCACACATGCTTATCTCCATCAATTTAATGGCTGTTACAATACTCTCAATTGAATGGGACATGTATTTATAATGTTGGTCACAAAATTGCTTAGTGTTATGTTGTACAGAAAGAAAGTTTCTGGAAATCACTATCGACTTATAAATCTGATTACCTAATTTAAGTAGTTTGTTTTTATTGCTTTTAATTCAAAATTGGGTGCATTGAAATTGTGTCAAGCTCTGGTTTGGTGGTAAGAGTTCAGATACTTCTTACATGTGCATCAATGGAATCTATTTTCAAGTATATTCTTGGATAATATGGTTATACTCTTGTGAAGAAATCACCAGGAGAGTACACATTAATCCTTTTCAATCCCAATATAACACAAGTTCAAAGAAAGATGAGAATCCAATACATATGCCCAAGTACAAACTTTAATCAAACCACCCTCAATCTTAAAGTGCATACTGTTTTTTGCCAATATAAATTATAGATGAAAGGAATGAAAAAATAAACTTCTGCTTTCAATAAAACTTTTAAATTCTAAAGCTTCTCCTTATATCTACATATTGAATCCACTGCAGAAATTCACCTTATAACCAAAGGCAACATTGGCATGTTTCATCTTTCTTAACGTAAAAAGATTTGGGGTCTATTCAAAATTCTGCTTAATTTATCAAAAACAATAGCATGTTCCACAGATTTTACATTACAAATCTTAAAGAATGCTCAATTTTGATGACTAGTTGCAATCGAATTTATAACACATCTGAATGCCTTTAAAATGGGCTGCTCACTATTGCTCTTTGACTGCAAAACCAAAACAACCAAAACTTTGAAATCAGAGAAATGCATAATAATACAAACCTCTGGATATAATGACATTTTAAAACTATCTTTGCTCTATGCTTGTAAAGTAATGATTGAATTTTTTTGTTTTAACAGTCATGATTACTTCAAAGGAGTAAGAGTAATTACTATTATGAAAGTTTTTAATAACATCCAAGAGTTAAAATATCATGCATTATATTTTCAAAGTTACTGTTCTCACCGTAACATGTAGAGTATATAGAGTGTTGTATCCATCAGCATTTATGGTGCAATCAATCATTTCCATCTGATTAGCATCCAAGATAGAAAATAGTCTAGGAAGAAAACCACTTTGTTGGGAGCCCCATATTGATGCAAATGCATGAGTGCCCACAACACTAGACGAAATAATCTTTAAGCTGGGACATGGTACCCCACGGGCTGATTCAGAGACTTGAGGAGATTTCCCTGACTTTGGCAATGAACTTTTTACAAGAAGTGCTTCCAATTCTGATTTTCTTGCTTGCAAATCTTTCAAGGTGCCTTGGAGGGTCTTGATATAATTTATAGTCTCATCAATAATACTTATTTTATCAACCTGATATGAAACAAGAGATCTGTTAATTGAGTGACTTCAAGAAATGATGTTTTCCCAATAACCCAATAATATACAAAATATAATCTGCAGACTGTAAAACCAACAGTTCTAAATAAACCCTAACTCCTTCCAAAAAAACCTATACTGCATCATAATCAAATGCAGAAATGAGACTAAACACTACCTTTCTATGGAAACCAGGTAACAGAGATGACAGAACATTGAACATGTGACTCATTTTCTTCCTCCTCCTCCTTTCCATGAAGACATGCAATTCGTCTTGAGAACACCTTTTCTTTTCTAACACATCCTGCTGACCCAGTTGCAAGGAGGGACTAATCACATCATCCCAACTCCTTTTCCTACTGATAGATTGTTGTTCAAACTGTTTAATCTCCATGGGTCTTTGTTCAAACTGTTTCATCTCTATGGGTTTTGAGCTTACTACAGGGTAATGTGCAGAAAGGACTGTGTAGAGATCATCAGGGCCTCTGTAAGCTAACATTATATGAGAAAGATGGCAAGAAACTTTAAGGCTGAATTGCATTCTTGAGTTCTCCATATGATAGTTCATATATAGAGAGCATATCATATGTAATCCAGATTAAGAACATTAGACAAACTACAAGAGTTATCTATTGGATTAGAAGTTTCTCAATAAGACAGGCATATGGCCCCATAGTAACAAGTTTGGGAAGATGACTACATAAATAATAATGAGATTCGTGTGTCTGATAAGGTGTTTGTGGCATTCAGTTTGAACACGTCGTTCTTCAATGAAGCGGAAAACGATCTAGAGAGTTTTGTCTATGCAATGTACAGACACTCTTTAATTATAGCCAAGAAACCAACAATTACATGGTCATTGTCACACCTTTTTATGCTCCTATTTACTTTCTAAAATATGTTTTGCTTTGACGATTGATTTGGGGGATATGTCCTTTTGACCTCTGATTGGGTATGAGTGCTTGGTGGTAAGAGAGCCACATACACAGTTCTATTAACCCAACAGTCTAATCCTGTGAGTACTGTTCAAAAGTTTGTTTTATAATAGTATATCTAGATTGATTTTTTCTCAAAGGTTCGCAGATATTATGTAAAAAAATGAAACTTTGGGATCATATTTTAAGAACTATCATAAATTCTCTTCTATATCTAGTTCAAATATGATTTGAAATTTTGATTTAAAAAATTATATAATATGAATTATTATCACTAATTAAAAAACTTTCATTATCTCATTTAAATATGATCGGAAATTTTGATAAAATATATTATATAATTTAATCCAAACTTTTTATTATTAACTAAAAATATTTCATCTCTAGAAGAATGCCAATGAAGATATGTTTGATTGCTTCAACTACAGATCTTGTCCAGACCTTTCCCATACTTATCTAATCAAATCTATAAAATTTTCAAATCTTTAATTGATTTCTATTTTTTATTTTCTTAATATATATTTTTTCATCAAAACACATCTTCCAATGCTAAATTTCCAGACTTCATCAGATTTGATAATACACTTCCTACTCTCTAATCAATGGCAGTGGTTTCTAAAATCAGTCAGTGTCTGTTTACAAAATTTGATAATACAACAGTGGCAGTGGGTCCTAAAATCAGTCAGTCCATGTTCTATTCTCAAATCAATGGCAGTGATTTCTAGAGTCAGTCCCTGCCTGTTAACAAAATGCAGATATCAGTATCTTTCAAAACAGTACTTTACAAGAACATTATATTAAAATATTCTAAGACACCTCTGTGACCTAGATCAGTCCAATCATTATGCAATTTACTTTTTGGGTGCCTTTCATATTAAAAAAATCCACATGGAACTTTATAACTGAAGATCATACACTTGAAAGTCTGCACCTACCATATCTTGAAAATACGAATCTTGAAACAGGTTTTTGATCATGATCCATACATAATTTATGTCATTTCCTAAAAATTATGGATTGAAATCCTAAAAGCTTAAATAATTTGTGCTTAACTTTAATTATAAAAAGTTAAAGACATAGTCAAGCATGATGTCATACATCAATATACTATATTTACCAATAAAAGGACAATATGGGCCCTTAGTGAATTCTATATATTTGAAGTATCATTGTTTTCAAAAGGTATGACATCAATCTGTCGATGCCTCAAAAACAGTAGCTGTAACTTAGAGGTCTCAACTTTTTAAGATTTCAATCTTTTTGACATATCTAGCATCAATCATCTTCATTAAAGATATTATTAAATAAAATTTAAATATAATATAAATCAATTTTTAAAGGTTTTCAATGTTTTAAAATGATAAGTATTTTTTCTAAATTATTTATGTTTTTTATTTAATATTATTTAATATAACAAAAAAATTCAATATAATTTTCAAAAATCTTATAGTTGAAAAATAATGTTCCAACAATACAATTTGATACATATTTGATGCAGGAGCATTCTTGGATAGTTGGCAATTTTGTATTACCAAAAATATGTTAGAGTTTGGTTTTGGCTTTCGGTAGCAAGCTCGGTTGGAGACCTAAGATTCTCAGTCATTTGGTGGTAGTTCTCGGTTGAAAGGAGTGTGGCTTCGCGGACGAACTCAGTGACTGGGCTCAGTGGTGCTCTGCTCAGTGTTGTTTAGTGGTGCACTGCTCGGTGGTGCTCTGCTCAGTGATGCTCTGCTCAGTGGCGTTCGGTTTGATGGTGTCTCTCACTGAGTGGCTTGGCTTTCAATGTACTAGTTCACCGACGGGGTTATTTGGATTGGTTGGGTCGGCCGACATGTGCATTTAATTTGGGTTGTGTTCCTCGTGATTTGGATCGACCGTTGGAGGTGTGAGGACCTAAATATGGATTGGTTCTTTCTCCTAGGTGGATTTAATGACTGTTGCAAGCCGACTAATGAATAACACGTTGGGTTTTGTGTTCTCGAAGCTGACTGTTGTTTTGGGTTGTATTATTGTAAAGTTGACTTGTGGCTAGGTTGTATAAAAGGAGGGTGTGGTTAGAGTAGGAGGAGGCAGCAAAGGCAAGAGTGAGAAGTTGCAGAAGAAGGAAAGATAGCTTGAAGAGATAGTAGCTAAGTGTTGGCTTAGGAAACAAGAAGATTGATTGGTGGCTTCCGAGCTCAAGTTCAGATCTGTCTTGGTGTTCCTACCAGATTGTTGTGTGTCACAGATCTGGGCTAGTATGGAAGGCATTGATCCTGTGAGATATGTTGTATTTTCTGATGTAATTAGTTATAATCGAGAAGGCTTTATAGATCGGGATGTTGCATGTAATTGTTTCTTATAATCATATAAGTTGGTATTGGTTATATCTTGATTATGTTGTTGTTTCCGTTGTGGTTTTTGTTTGGCTGTAAGTTTGGACATCTCTTTTGAGATCTCTCCGGCCTTGGACTATGTCAGGTGGTATCAGAGCAGAGTTGATCTGGTTGGTCTGGTTGGTCTGAGTGAAGGTTGTGTTTTCCTCCAGAGGTTCATGTTGCAAATCCATGTTCCTAGACTTGTGAAAGTTGTCTGATTGTTCGTGCGAGGTAGCAGGTTGCGATCTAACTTGCAGACAGTTCGGAGGTTATCACAAGGTGGTCAGTTGGGATTTATTGCAAAGGGTTTTTGAAGATCTTGGGTGATGCCTCCAAGGAGATTGGGCCCTAGGGAAGTCAAAGATCTCGTTGATGCGATGGAGGCGAGGATAACAGAAAAGGTAAGATCAGATATCAGATCTGAGATGGCAACGATGAAGAATGAGTTGGTCACCGAATTATGAGATCCATAGCTGGTTTACCGAGGAACCTTGGAACAGATGATGGTTATGAAGAAGTTGTTAAAGACATTGAGGTTGTTGGATCTAGTGGAGATAATAGAATTGATCAGATGGAGAGATCTAGGGAAGACAAAACTGATCAGTTGCACAGATCTAGTGCTCAGTTGAGTACAAGTTACCAAATGGAGGTTTCTAATTTTTTAAGTACATTGAGACCTGAGGATCTGATTGATTGGATGGGTGAGTTAGAAGACTACTTTGAGCTGGAAGACATTGGAGTTCCTCTTAGAGTGAGGTTAGCACAAACTAAGTTGAAGGGACATGTTGCTTTATTGAGGAAAGAATTGCAAAGAGATAGAGAAGAAGAAGGTGAGATGAAGATCAATTAGTGGAGGTTGATGGTGGCAAAACTAAAGGCTAAGTTCATTTGTGCCAACTATGTGTTAACATATTGTTCGTTCGTGTTTAACTATATATATATGTGTGTGTGTGTGTGTGTGTGTGTGTGTGTGTGTGTGTGTGTGTGTGTGTGTGTGTATATATGTATATGTATATATATATGTATATGTATATATATATGTATATGTATATATATATATGTATATATATAATATTAATAATAATTGTTAATATATATATTTCTCTGATAAATATATATTGGAGCGAACTCATATATATATATAAAAGTTATTAATAAATGATATGTATAATGAACAGTCACTTCATTTAGTATCAATAGCCACATCTCTCTATAATGAATAGCCACAACTATTCATTATAGATTCTATATATAAATACAAATATATTTTTGTAGAATCAATCAATCACCAAGGCAATTGCATTCTACTACATATTAGTTTATACAT
>MU227519.1:122841-138844 GCA_018584345.1 Thuja plicata
CATTATAGGAGAAGATCATCTTATTGATAAATGTAAAAAGGACCTAGTAGCTGAATTCGACATGAAGGATATGGGCCTACTTCACTACTTCTTAGGTCTTGAAATTATTCAAAAGAAAGATCACATTTTCCTAAGTCAAAAGAAATACATTTCTGACATTCTGAACAGATTTGGTATGACAGATTGTAAACCATTAGCTACTCCCATGGAGACAAACCTTCACAAGTTAAAAGATGAAGCAGAAAATTCAAAACCTGTAGACCCTACACTGTACAGACAACTAGTTGGTTCTCTCATGTATCTAGTAAACACACGTCCTGATATTTGCTATGCCACCAATGTACTAAGTCACTTCATGTGTGAACCTAAGCAGATACATCTAATGGCAGCCAAACACATCTTGAGATATTTAAAAGGGACAAGTGAACTTGGGCTAAAATATGATAAGACTGAAATCCAACTTCAAGGTTATTCAGACTCATATTGGGTAGGAAGTTCCACAGATCGTAAGAGTACCACAGGAGTTTGCTTCAGTTTAGGTTCTGCAGTAATTTCTTGGTTTAGTCAGAAACAATCTGCAGTTGCTCAGAGTTCAACAGAGGCAGAATACATGGCTGCATCCATGGGAGCTCGAGAAGTAGTATGGTTAAGAAAATTTCTTTTTGACCTATTTGGTACACCTTTAGTACCCACTATTATTCATTGTGATAATCAGAGTTGTATCAAGCTCTCTGTAAATCCTGGTTTTCACAATCGGTCAAAACACATAGAGATCCCATATCACTATGTGAGATATATGGTAGACAGGAAGATCATTAAACTGATCTACATCAGTATTGAAGAACAAAACGCATATATCTTTACTAAACCTCTTCCAAAAGTAAAGATAGATTTCTTTAGAAAGAAAATTGGTTTGATCAAAATATGAATGTAAATATTAATGTACATTTTTGTTCATGAATATAATATTGAAATATTTCAAATTGTGAAGATGACGATCTTCTGTGTATGTGTAGGTTACTATGTCAAGGTGACAATCTTGACAATAGTAACTAGGCTTCAAGATCGACTCCCATAAGGGTTTGTCCCAGATAGGACCGGACATCTTGTTTCTTATGTTATTACTTGTTGGGTGATAATTTGTTAGGATCGACTCCCGAAAGGGTTTGTCCCGGATAGGACCGGACATCTTAATGCTTAAATTATCACTGTGTAATAACTCATCATGATTGACACCTTCAAGTTCCCTGGATTGGCCAGATATCATGATATGAAAAATTCTACAAAATCTATTAAACTCTCTCTCTCAAGAGGGAGTGTTAAAGTATTGTTCGTTCGTGTTTAATAAACGACGAGACAATCATAATATATATATATATATAATAATTAAATATATATTAAATTAAAGATATAATATATATTAATATGGTCATGAGTGAAACCATATATATATATATATATATATATATAATAAATAAAGTAATGATATATTATTGAATCGACTTAATAGTCAAATACGATTATCGACATGCATAAGTATTGTGACTGTTATATACGAACAGTCATGATACTATCATGACTATTAGTATATGATAGTCACGATAGTATCGTGACTGCCCGATAATATTAAACGGCCTTTCATTATATGCATTGACTATGCAGTTTATAATATGCAAATTACTATGTGCATAATAATGATAACCATATACTGTACAATATGTTAGTATGAATAGTCATGACTCATCAATATGATGAGTCATGTCTTTTCATATTTACATCTTTTGGATTCAATATATATAGTCATTGTTTTTGTAGAATCAATCAATCAACAAGGCAATTGTATTCTACTACAGCAATTCATTTTTATCTTCAGATCATAATTCCTTAACAGGAAAGATATATAAACAAGGCCACCTCCCTCATTTTGGCAAGAATCAAGAGCACTCAAATTAAGCAATCAAGAAGCATCCAATTTCATTCAAGGCAATCAAGTTCAATCAAAGAGTTCTCAATTACCCAAGAGCGAGCATCGAAGGAATTGAAGACAAGCAATAATTTGTAGACCTAAGCATTTTTTAAGGCACCCATGATCTTCTTAAAGTCAATATCAAAGACAACATCAAGCATCTCCATGAGTTTTCTGATGTCAAGAAGGTTTGTGAAGGTATAAGCATTCTATCAAGCCTCTTCTATATATCAACCCACTTTCCTTTCAAGCATATTTCATTTCAATTTCAAGGTTGATTCCTAAATTGGGGTTTGACTTAGGAAAACCCCTTTTTACACAACATTTTTCCTCTCTTTTTTGTGTACAAGAATAGGTGGAAAACGTACGAGAAGATTTACAAATAGATCAAGAGAAGGGCTACAGTTTACAATTGATTTTGTCAGAAAGTGCATGGACAAAGGCGAGTGATTCGTCCCTATCCTCTCGCTTTAGTCTAAAATTTGGTTTGTAGGTTAGTTATTGTCTCTAGTTCTCAGATCTAGTCCCAAAATTGCTCTTCCAACTCTCAATCTTATTATGCATGCAGAAAACCTTTCTTTTTTCCTATTTAGTCCTGAAACTTGCATTTCTCAATTGTATTTACATAATCATATTACATCTACCTATAGATTTTTCTTGAGGCCTAGTGAATCATCTTCCTTCCAATGTAATTAGGTTCGATGAATAAGCATGAAATAGACTCCATGTTTACATGCATAAACTTGTGAATCCTATTGCACCCTTGTTCACCTATAAAAATATTTCATTATATTTTGGTGAACCCGCCACCTTGAATCTTAATTCTAGTTGGGATGTTTAAATCTAATTATATGCATTTCATTTGTTATATAGAGACTTATTTCACTTTCATTACATTTTGGTGAACCTGAATCCTTACATCTTAATTTTGATTTTGTTTCTAGGTCTGATTTGTATGCATTATATTCACACATATTTTCATCATATCATTGCTACATTTCATGTATTTAGAGACATGGTTTATCAAATCTCACATTTTATGCTTTATATGCTTATGTCTTATATGTCATACATTTAGAAATTCAAATTTTATGCACTGTTTAAATGGTCAATTTATTTGTACTTTGCATTATCTAGAAATTTCCTTTTTGTATGATTTTTATGACCTTGAGCCCTACATCTAACATCCCTATGATAAGAAGTTCTATATTTATGGCTTCCCTTAAGGGTATAGAGCATGATTCAACTAACATTCTTCATGGGAATATAGGTGATACCTCTATGCCTATAAATTAAATACCCAAAATTCTTGAAAAAAACTCTTCTCATACATCACAAGGGGAGGATGAGTCCTTAACACGAGTGTCTCCTAGCCAAGTGGATGGGTCAAGAACATTCACATAGTGAGGAAATCCCCTTGATTGTAGGGTTGAGAAGAATGGTCCAACATGATGAAAATGGTGTTGATAAATATTGCATGGCGTATCCTATATTATCCATGATAATATTATGTCTATGAAAGGTTGTGTCAAAGCTCTTAACTTTTCTAATCCCACTAATAATGTTGAGAATTGCATTTCCATTCCAAGATCCTTTCCTAATGTGTCTACCTATACTCCACCTATCATGGATATATCTATTGAAAACATCAATCCTACACATTTTAGTCTTGGAGTAATCTATATCCCTTTCATACCTCCTTTCGTGAGTTTTCCATGCATTTCCCAACCATTACCTATACCCATTTATCATAATGTCTCACTTTTAGATTCCAATGCTCCATCTATTTCTGATAATGTGTCACATCCTTTACTCTCAAACATGTCGAATACCAACCTATCCACCAAAGAAACCATTGATAACCTTGCCCAAAATGTTTCATCCTTGGGTAAAAGTACGAAGTTGTGTCGCACTTGAGGACCATTTTCATAGTTCTGGCCAAAACTATTTCGACCAGAATAGTTTCAGCTGGAATTTTTTCAGCCATACATACATGGTGCAAATATGTTGCCATGTGGCATCGATGTGACAAATGAGTTTCGGCCAAAACAGGTTCAGTTGGACCGATTCCGACCAAAAATTCATGAGTAGATATAAGCCAACTATGTTTTATCGATGAAGAATTGACACACATTTATGTAGGGGGTTTCGGTCAGACCTGGTTCGGCTGAACAAGTTCCAGCCAAAGCTGCCTATGTGGCATCCTATGTGGCAGCCAAATAGGCAAACATTTTAAAATTACAGAACTTCTCACTTATACAGCTGATTTCTCCATCAAAAATCAACTTTCTTTAAAATCTAAAAATACCCTTTTGGAGAGCTTGGAGTCAAGATTATGGTCATATAATTTTTATAGTGCTTTGATTACATATAATATATTATAAGTTGAGAATACTACAAGTAGATATTTTAACATTTAAGAACACACTCATTCAAAAAAATAAAAAAAATTAGCAAATCATGTCGAAAAATTTTAAAACTTATATTTAACACTATATGAGAGAGTCATCTTCAAAAATATACAATTTTTTTTGTATTTGGTGTAGATTTGCTAGGGCAAATTAGGCTGGAGAAAAAAACTGTTAATTTTGGGTAACTCCGACTTTGATTAGTTATAACAGACAAAATATATACCAAAAACCAATCTTTACTTTTTATACACTAATTGTACATGTCATCTAAAATATTTTCTGAAATCAGAGGAAAAAAATATTATTTACATATATTTTGTTGGTGGGAACTAGACCCTAGATTTTTAGCATTTTTCAGCAATTAAAAAATGGACTTCAAAGAGCATGAGCTCATAACACAACGGTGGCTGCGAGCCCCAGTAACTGGGAGGTTCAATGTTCAAACCATAGGAAGTGCAATCAAGCGAGACAGTCTATGCTGGGCACAAGAGTCAGAAGGAATTGTTGGTCAGCATAATTCATGGTTCAAATTTCATAGGCAGCACTTAGTATATGCACTGCATAGAAGTCACGGGAGTCAGAAAGGATCATTGACGAGGGAGTGCACTATCCTTGCAATGGAGGAATTTGAAGATAGTGGTGTTCATGTTCCAGTTGGAAAACCCTCATTGGTCATGGTGTGCTCGTGGACCCAGATGACCCGGGTCGGTGTCCCTATTGGGCTCACTGGATCACGGATCTGATATGATGGTTTCATGGGGATGAGGTCCCCCAAATTTGTGGCCTCACTGATTATCGCTCCAGTCAAAAGCATCTATTACCGACCAAAAAAAAATGGACTTCAAAAATTAAAAAACTATGTCAATTCTTATTCAAAAAAAATTTAAAAAATTATAGGCATAAACTACATCCAGTTTTACATATTTCATTAGTTTACATCATTTTTAAATTCTAAACACAAATGCCACTTTTATGTCGTTAAAGTTTAACAATTTTGCATGTTGTGGTCCTCTTCCTTTATAAAAGTGTGACACAGGTTTGTACTTTTACCTCCTTACAACAACTACTAGCTTCTATAACCCAATCTAAATACAACATCCCAACTTGTGAAATTGTTATCCCATTATCCCCCAACATCATTCATGTCATTATCCCCCAATACATGGAAATCCTTCACTTAGAGACATACAATGAAAAATGTGATCCCTTGTGTCATGCGAAAACATTTCAAAACTTGTGTAGTGACTTCTCAAATGATTATAAACTTATGGCTAATTTGTTTGCTAGGACATTTAGAGATAAGACTGTTGTTGATTTGTGGCGACTGATCAGGCAAGTACTGTACACTTTTATGTAGTTCATGGAGTTTGGATTAAAATTTTTGGTTAACTCGTCGAGCATTTTTTGGGTTGACTCATCAACCATTTCCCTAGGTTGACTCATCAAGCATTTCCCTAGGTTGACCTGTCAAACAATTTTTAGGGTTAGGGTTTTTCTATAAAAAAAATCATGTTAGGGTTATGGCTGGTTAGAGTGAAAATGTATTGTAGCATTTACAGTAGTATTGAGCTGTAAGGGATCACTGGTTGTAATCGGTTAAAATTACTAGATAATAATATTGGGCTCTTTGTTTGGTGGATGTAGCCCACGATAGGGTGAACCACGTTTAATCTGTGTCTTCTTGTTCTACTTATGTGTGATTTATTCCTTTGTATTTTTGGATATATTTGCATGTAGTTGTTAGATCTATGTCTTCTAATCCTTTAACAAAGACCTTACAATGGTTTTTTTCTTTACCCCTTATTCTATTACCTCTTTTTAAAAATTATCTAATGCTTTCATTCAAAAATTTCAAAATAATATTGGTCTTCAAATTTCTTTGACTTATTTGATTCATTGTAAGCAAGGTTTTAAGGAAAAAGTGACTAATTTTATTTGTAGATTCAAACATTTACATGCTCAAAATTATTATCCTATGCTTAATATGGATGTTCAAAGAATTTTATTTTTAATTTTTAAAAAGCAATATAGACACTACTCATTGTATTTATTTTTTAAATACACTATAAAAAAAATATGGATAAATACAATGAGTTGGACTCGTTGTATGTTTTTTTTTTTTTTTTTAAATTTGTAAAACGATATTAGAGATAAGTTATTATATTCTAAGTTTACTTCTTTTACCCAATTTTGTAAAATGCTTCATAATTATCAACTTCAAGTGAGCCAGCTTGAGTCATCTACTTCAATGGCTCCGATTGATAAGAATGATTTCACTCAAAAAAAATTGGAGTTTTTTCCAAAATCCCAACAAAGGATTCATCAAGATGAATAATTCATTAAACAATGTTGATGCACAAGTGGTAGCTACAACACTAGGTATGACTCCTTAGTTGTTCATTTTAAAACTATCTCGTAATTTTACATCTCTTCCTAAATCCTTGCATAATGTTATGCTAAAGTTTACAAATTCTAATGTTTTGAAACTTTCTCACATGAAACCTATTGATCCTTCCAAACCATTGCCAACTTCTTATGATCCCAAATCCTTTTATCAATATCATTGTCAACCTGGCCATGATAGTAAAAAACTTATTTTCATTTGAAACATCTTATCCAAGACCTCATAGATTTCAATACCATATATGTTGAGGGTGTCAATGATAAAGGAAACAAATATATTTTACCCCCTAACCAAAACTTGTAAATCTAAACCAATCTATGATGGGTAAAATGGTGATCAATGGTATTCATCAAGTTCCACATACATTGGAATACCAAACTCCCAAAAAAGTGAATCCGATTAGAACAACCAAGAGAGTAAGGGTGCAAATTTGTGATCCACACAATGTGGGGTTTTGGTGGTTCCTTATGATAGAGATGAAAATGATATGTAAATCTGATAAATGACCAAAAAATTGAATGAATGAACTTACCTTGAAACTAGGAGAAGATGAGTGAACTTCAGATCTAGTTTTGACTGTCACAGAACTGTCAGAATTAGAAATGGTTCTGGATATGGCACTCAGACGCCTATAACTTCTAACTGGGAAAATTCTAGACCCAAAGGACTTTTTTGAACAAAGTCGACCTAGTGCTAGAGACTCCAAATCTAATGAAATTTGTGAAGGATCTACAACTGATTCTGATACTCCCAAAATCTAGATGTGAAACTCTGAGAATATGTTCTTGCACACACAAAAGAAGGGAAAGAAGGTTGGGGGAGGGGATTTCCTTGATCAAACCACTATATAGGAATCAACCTTGAATTAAAATAAATGTAAATGAAATAATGTTGATATGTAGCAGAGATTAGATATAAACAATGGAAAATAGCATACCATGTAGATGCAATTGTCTCTAAGAATGTGATCAAGTATGTTGATGCAATAGCTTTGACTCAACACAAAAACTAATATGAACTCATGTAAGACAAAGCCTCATGTAGTAGATGTTGTAATTGATCTCATTGTTTAATTGAAGAAGAGAGAAAATATGAAGACTTGATGAATGAATGTGGATCTCCTTCCTTGATGTCAAACTCCTTTGCTTCACCTTCAATAGGGAAAAGAGCTAGATCTATGAAAGTAATTGCCTTATATGATTGATAATGGTTTCCTTAAATGGATGCTTTCTTAAACTTGAATATCTTGAATGAATTTATGATAGCTTGAATGTGGGTGTGATATTCATGATGTGAAAATGAGATGAAGAGGTCTCCTTTTATACACATTTTGGGGCTCGTATTTTGCAAGGCTGACCCAAATTAAGCACCTAGGAGAAATAACTCTACATCAAGCCCAGAGCCCACTAAAATGAAAAGCCCTAGGACAAGGCTGAATTGAGTCCACTTTGTCTAGGAAAAGGTCAACTTGAGTTAACCTTGTCCAAGAAAATTTTTCTCGGGACCTAGGGTTGTGTGCCAAGAAGGGGACTTGAAAACCTCAGTCTGTTGGGAAATCAGGGCAAATCCAAAAATACATGCAAAGGACCTAGGTGGAAAATGAATTATGTGAATGGATGGAAATTGTGAAAATATGCATAGAAATTAGAGCCAACCTTGAGTTCAACCAAGATTGAAGGAGGAGGACCTGTATCTGAATTAAGTATACAATATGAGGTCCTACCATAAGAAACAGACTAAAGTAGGCTAAAAATGGTCCCAAATTGTACACAAATTAAATACTTAGTTTTTAGGACTGTACACAATCCTTTTCCTCTCATTCTACCAACACCTTTGAGTCAACCAATTTATTGCCTTCTTCTTCCATTAATATTGTTGAGCCTAGTAACCCTACAATTATGAATATCAATGCTACATATGATGTGGCCAACATGTTGTCAATCTTATTGACAATTTTAAACCCAAACCATAGCCTAAATCTGAACCTTGCATTACCTTTGATCCTAAGAAAACTATTAAGGCACCTAATGGTCCTCTTTAAATTTATGCAAAGATTGATAGTAAGTTCTTCCAAGGAGTGGTTATTAATTATGTTTGCATGATGAATGTTATAACTGAGGAACATATTTCCACAAGACAATTTCATCAAGAAACTTACAACAAAACTGATGTGATGATTAAGACTCATAATGGTTTTACTTGTCCTACGCATGGTTCTATTACTCTACCTATTGAATTTGGTAACAAGTGCTTAGATGCCACATTTTTTGTTATCCCAACTTCTAATCAATTCCAAGTGAGACTAGGAATTTATTGGCTTAGTTCAATGAAATCTATTGCTTCTCTTATCCATAAGTGCTTGAATTTTCTCTATAATAGAGAAATTATCGTGATCAATCATAGTCTCTATAAAGCTTTAGCGAGTCATGGAAACTTTGACGTTGACTTATTTTGGTCTCGAACACCTCAATCATTAAAACCTCAACAAGGGGTAAGTGCACAAAGATGGGGGACCAAAACGGGGGTATGAGATGCAATATTTTTACTTCAATCAACAAAATCTGAACTTCGATGAGAAATTGAAGATAGTTAGACTCAAATTTTGAAGATGCAACAATATCAAGAGTTTTAGCACTCTGAATCTAGTTTCTAAACTACTATTTTGCTTTAAAAAATGGTTGAGATTAAGGCCATCAAAAAGGGGGAGAAAAAAAATTGGTCCCATTTTTTGTGAAAAAATGTAACATAGCATCTGGTGTGCTCCCCCTAAAATGTTAACTTTAAAATAAAAAAAAATTATTTGCTCTGGTGAGAAGTTAGCTAACACCATGTAGTTTATCTTAGATTTTTATGCTAATTTTTTTATGAATGTATGTTTTTTTACGAATTCCCAAAGTGGACACATCCTAAAAATGTAAAATTTGAGTGTGCTCCACCTAGAAATCATTGAAAACTAATTGAAAATCAATTTTTTTAAAGTGTGTAAAATGGAGTCTAGTTTCTAAAAATGTAACTTGTTTCAAAATTTGACGAACAACCCAAAATCTATGCCCAAAATAGTACATGTTGGCTTTTTAGAAAATTAGGACATACTTACAAAAGAAATAAGAGATGAAAAGCTTAACATAATAAAAATTGAAAAATAAATCTTAACGTGCAAGCTTGACAGGGAGCACGGACAAAAAAAATATGATATTTTTGTATGTTTGTTGGAAAACAAGTCTTGGACTTGTTTGAATCATCCAAGCCTTTGGGTTGGATGCCCAAGGAAAATTCTTGGTGTTTCCCAAAGCAGTTAATAATATGCACACCATATATAGCATAAACCATATGTATAAAATGTTTTACATATGACATGTGTCATATATAGTGCACACCAATATGGCATATGCCATATGTAGAACTTATTCACAAATGTGTATTTATGTCTTTGTCTCTCAATTTTGTTAAAACTTGCACTTTATGGTTTCAAGCTATTGTGTCCACCTCTCCATAATTGTTTCATTACACCAGCTCCATATATCATCCTATATTGTGGATACTCAAGCTTGTGGCTTCAACTTTATCAACTATCGAAACAAGATGATCTCTCTCTCTCTCTCTCTCTCTCTCTCTCTCTCTCTCTCTCTCTCTCTCTCTCTCTCTCTCTCCCCCCCCTNACAAGATGATCTCTCTCTCTCTCTCTCTCTCTCTCTCTCTCTCTCTCTCTCTCTCTCTCTCTCTCTCTCTCTCACCCACATTTATCCCTTGAGGCTTAGTATAGGGTTAAGGGTGCAAGGTTTAGGGTATAGAGCTTAGGACTTAGAGTTTAGAGCTTAGGGCTTATGATTTAGGGTTTAGGGATTAGTATTGGGGTTAGGGAAGAGATTTAAGGGTTTAGAGATTATATTTTAGGGCTTAGGGATTATAATTTAAGGTTTAGGGTCTAGAATAGGTTTTATGGTGCAAGGTTTAGAGTTTAGGTCTTAGGGATTAGAGTTTAAAGCTTAGGGCTTGGGATTTAGGGTTTAGGGAATCAGATAAAATGAAATAGAGAGAGAGGGAGAGGTTCCCCACCTCTCTCTCTTCCTCTTACCCATATTTATCCCTTGGGGATTAGTATAGGGATAAGGGTGCAAGGTTTAGGGTATAAGGCTTACAACTTTGATTTTAGACCTTGTGACTTACAATTTAGGGTTTAGGGAGTAGTATAGGGGCTAGGGAAAGATTTTAGGGTTTAGGCCTTAGATTTTACAAATTAGGGATTAGGATTTAGGGTTTAGGGTCTAGTATAGGGTTTATGGTGCAAGGTTTAGAGTTTAGGGCATAGAGATTAAATTGTAGATCTTAGGGCTTTAGATTTAGGGTTTAGAGCATAGGATAAAATGAAATGCAAAGAGGGAGAGGGTGAAGGGAGAGGTTCCCCACCTCTCACTCTCTCCCTCTTTACCTATTGGAAAGAGACACTACATAGATTCTTGGATGTTTTCATTGATGGAAACCAAACTCTATTTCACATGTGCATTGCAGTGGGAGATCAAACCCGAAGTTAGAGTGAGAAATTAGTTAAGTATGGAAATGAAGAACAAGGTGTTCTACCAGTATTCAGTGTTTGGTGCAGTGAACTCTTCCAAGTCAAAAAATTTGGTTGTGTACATCAAGGTAGTATTTTATATGTATGAAGATTCTTATTCCATATTTTGGAGGTTCGGTGATACTGATGACATGTAAGTGGTTGAATATTTGAAGATGTTAAGTTGATCACCGAATTGCAGAAAGATAATGCAAGACATTAAATCAGTTAATAGATTGTATTGTCATTAATGTCAACTTGATATAATCTAATCAGTTATAATCAAAGTTTCAAAGACTTCAGAGAATCAGAGAGAAATATATTATGCTTTAATTAGTAATGCATAAAAGACAAGCATTCACTATATGACTTCAAACACCGACGGCTAGTGAAACCCGACGGACAGAGATAATCAAAATTCAAGTCACAGTGTTGCCCGAGCAAGAACACCAATGAGAATTAACGACGAGTAGAATCACAAGCATACCTGATGGCTAGAATCATAGTGTAAACTAACGGGAAGCCTAAGGAGAACTGGAGTGTTTACCGAAGCTATCAAAGAGTTAAAACATTGTAGTTAACTTAAGTTTAGAAATGACAAAATATCTAGCTGGCAGAGCTAAATATAGACTTAACTGGTAGTTATCATTGTTTTCATCGACAAGATAAAGCCAGAGATGAGTAAAGGATTTAAATATGTTTTGTCCAGTTGGCAAGAATATCTCTGCAAGATAAAATAGGAGTTTTTCTTTAAATCAGTTTGGCTAATATTGCAGATCACGCCAAGATCAAGAAAATCAAAAACCTAACAACGGTGATATCATGTATATAAAGAGACAACTTAATTCATTATGAATGAAGGGGATTGAATGAAAAAGAGGATGTTGGAGACAAACTGATGAAGAACAACTTCATACTGTCTTAATCAATCAAGCCGAGGAAAGAGCTAAAGATTTCTGCAGACACTGAGCAATAGAGCACAGCATCACCAAGCAGAACAAAAGTGGAGAAAAGGTATTAAAAGGATATATTGATCAAATTGATTTTATGATCTTACAATAAATCTAAAAATATACAAGTATAAGTTGTATATGTGAACAGATCATACTATTTCAGTTTAACCATTGATTCAAAAAGTCTCTTAACCGAGCAAGATTTAAAGATCCTTTCTATATTGAGATACATCCCAAGGAGTATCAAAAAGTTTGATCATGATGATAGCATGAGATTCCAGATACCATTTCACAAACCAAAGAGTTTGGAAAAGGAAGGTAGCATAGAAATGCCTGATATCAAGTGCCAAACTAATTTTTTAAATCCTCTAACAAGGTCACACCTAACATTGTGTTTGTAACCTTTAACAGAGTTGGCTCTTCCCCGAGATCACTTCAGAAGAGTGAAAATTTTGGGTTATCGGTCCCAAGTGGTTTTTTCCCCTAACAGGGTTTCCATATTAAAAATCCATGTGTCAATGTGTTTATGAGTCATTACTTTAGTGTTTTGTATTACACATTGTAATCTAGATTGATCGGTATACTTTAAGTAATTTACTACTTTTCGGTAAATTGAAAGACTGTTATTTAGTAAACATACAGAATAAGGTTTAACAAAGCATTCTGAGCAATAGAAATTTGATAAGTATACTTGAAGGCATTCATCTTATAGGATTGAAGATAGCTAGAGGCTTAATATTGTGGTACTAAGTTTGTGGATTGATTAATTGGAATATTTTTGAGGCCACTGATTCACCCCCCTCCCTCTCAGTTATTACTAACAATTGGTATCAGAGCTTGTATGCTTAGAAAGGGAGTTTAACAACTCAAGAAAAATATCACAAGATAAACAGATGAGATGTGCCCAAGTCGAATAAAGAAAACTTTGCATCATGGAAAAGAAGAATAAGACTCCACCTATCAGGTATTGGAAATGATGTTACTTAATACCTTGATACTAAATAAGTGTTTCCTATAGGACCTCACACTCTTGAGAAATTAAGACTAAAGCATGAGCATAATTGCATGATGATAGAACTTGCCTCATCACTCTCCAATAGTGAGTTTGAAAATGTCAAAACCTGTACCTTTGTAAAGAAAATGTGGGATAAGTTGAAGCTGGTACATGGAGGAGATGCCAATGTACTAAGAGCCAAGGTAGAAATCCTAAGAGGAAGGTTTGATGACCTAAGGATGAAGGAATGAGAAAATATCACTCAGTATAACTATAGAATCAAAGAGGTAGTCAATGATATCTGAGGAGTTGGAGGTGTACTTGAAGAGGAGACAGTGGTAAGTAAAATCTTAAGAACCTTACCGCTTGTATATGCTATTAGTGTTTCTGCTATTCAAGAAATGAGAACAGTTGCAAACAATACTGTTACTCTAGATAGTCTGATTGGTAGACTAATTTCATTTGAGATGAATAAATTTTATAATAGTATCTTACCATCTATAGAATCTACATTCAAGTCTTGTTTAAAGATAAGTAATTCAAGTCATAGACATGCGATTAGAAATAATAGTGATAGTGATAATGAGGATCAAGGACTTAATGAGATTGAAGCACTAATAGAAAGAAGATTGCAGAGAGGAAAAGGTAGCTACAAAGGTAAATTACCACTTGTATGTTTCAATTGTAAAGAGGTTGGACACTTTGCTGCAAGATGTCCAAATAGAAGAAAAGATGACAAAGGTAATGACAGATCATATGAGAAGAAGTTTGAAAGAGGTGATAACAGAGATTACCAAAGCAACCGACAATTTGACAAAAGAGATACCCAACACTACAAGGACAAAGGGAAGAAAGCTTGTTACCTAACTGAGAACATAGTTGATGACACTGACACCGAATCAGAAGAAGACATTGAGATGGTATTTGTAGCCATGAAGGATGATTTAGACAAAGAATAAGAAAGGTATGTAGAAACTGCACTCATATCTAAAGTTAGTAAGAATGATGTCTGGATCATAGATAGTGGATGCACTCACCATATGATCGGTGATAAACAAAAGTTTGAGACTTTTGAATACTATAATGGTCATTTAGTAATAATGGTAAATGATACACCTTGTCTAGTTGAAGGTAAAGGAACCATAATGTTGAATAACCTGATCAAATTTGAAAATTCTTATTGGGTAAAAGGACTAAATTATAATTTGTTAAGTGTTTCATAGTTGAATAATATAGGTCACCGAGTGGCATTTGAAAATAAGAAGGCAAAGATCTTCAATGAATCAGGAAGGTTGATCGGAACCGATGAGCAAACAAAAGGTAACCTTTTCTATCTTGATGATACTAACACCACTTGTTTAATGGATAGAAACGAAGACATATGGTTGTGGCGCAAAAGATTGTGTCATGTGAATTTTGACAACATGATAAAGATAAGAAACAAAAGGAATGTCAGAGGCTTACCGAGCATGACTAAGCCCGAGCATATCATGTGCAAGAATTATCAAAAAGGTAAGATGACAAAGTCTAGTTTCAAGAGTAAAACCCATATATCTAATGCAATTCTAGAATTAGTCCATACTGATTTATGTGGACCCATGAGAACAAAAAGTTACTATGGAGATAGGTATCTTATTCTCTTTGTTGATGATTATTCTAGAATGATGACAGTCATGTTCTTAAAAGATAAATCAGAAGCATTCAAGGTGTTTAAATGGTATAAGGCTATGGTAGATAAACAAAGTGAAAATAAATTGAAATGATTAAGGTTAGATAGAGGAGGGGAATTTACTTCAGATGAACTCACTAACTATTGCAATGAGCATAGAATTAAAACATAGGTTTCTGCACCGAGAACACCATAGCAAAATGGAATTGATGAAAGGAGAAAAAGATCAATTGTTGACTGTGCAAGAACACTGATGATTGAGAAGAGCATCACTCAAACTTTTTGGAGGGAAGCTATCAGTACTAATGTCTACACATTAAATAGAGTACAATTGATCTCAAGAATAGATACTATGATCAGGCAAACCCCAGTACCAATCTCTTGCATCCTCAGTTGAGGATTGTACAAATAATTTCATTATAGCATCCTCATCTCCAATCTCATAATCATTCATTATATCCGAGAATAATTTTAGATGTTCTTCACCAGTTATGGCATTATTCCCACTAAACCTAAGAATCTTATCTCTGACCTCATTAGGAATAAGGTTTGGTTGGCCAGGGATACCATCAAAGAATAGCTGTCTATATCTCTCTAGATGAATAGGTCTTATTTGAAAATTAGAGCCCACATTCTGACCAACATTCTGAGTAATATTGCTAATGTTTTGACCAATGCCCACATTGTGGGGGCCAATGTTTCTATTAGAGCCACTTGCTCCTGATTGTGATATAGCCCCTTGAGCTGCACTATATGTCAGGGTATTGTATTGGCATTATTGGTCTGAATCTTAGAGTTAAATGTAGGGATGGCCTGATTAGTAGCATTATTGGTTGTATTGGGATTAGTCATGGAACTCAAGGAGGCAATCCTTTTCTTCATCTCTGTAGCAGCAGCTTATAATTTAGCTCTTTCCAACTATTCTGTAATATCATCTTTGGCCTTTCTCGCCCTTTCTAATTCCAAATCAAGTGAGAATATGTTCTGAGATATGCCCTCTTCAACTTTAGGTTGAGAAAAGTTAATGCCAGTGATCTTTTGTTTTCCTTTATCA
>MU227519.1:151939-162507 GCA_018584345.1 Thuja plicata
TTATAAGGGAAATCTTGAAGTCTATAAGGTTTATCCTGTCTTTGGTACTGTGGCCTATTATTTTGAAATCCCTTTTCATTCTTGTCTACCTTGGCAGCAAGATCTTTCACCACAGTTACCAATGCATTCATCTTATCTTCTTCCTTAGGGTTTTTATTAGGCTATGTTTTTTACTCTTCCAGAGCCTATTGTCATCCCATTTACCAAGCTTGCCAGAAGCCCTTCTATTTCTTTCTATGTTTATAGCCAACTTTTATGCTTCTCTCATGGTTTGAGGGTCGTTATCCCTAAGCAGATAAGTTGTTTTTCAATCCAAAGCATTACAATAGGTAGTGAAACACACATTTTCATCGAGTCTCAATACTTGAAACAACCTATACATAGCCTTTTGAAATCTTACATTAAATTCAGTAATGCCTTCATTAGTGAATTTTTTCAAGCTGTTGAATTCATTCAACATAAAACCATAATTTATCTTGTCACCATATTGCTCTTTGAAACTTCTAACAATTCATCCCAAGAATAGATACTATGATCAGGTAAACCCCGGTACCAATCTCTTGCATCCTCAGTTAAGGATTGTACAAATAATTTCATTACAGCATCCTCATCTCCAATCCCATAATCATTCATTGTATCCAAGAATAATTTTAGATGTTCTTCACCAGTTATGGCATTATTCCCCCTAAACCTAAGAAACTTATCTCTGACCTCATTAGGAATAAGGTTTGGTTGGCCAGGGATACCATCAAAGAACAATTGTCTATATCTCTCTAGATGAATAGGTCTTCTTTGAAAATTAGAGCCCACATTCTGACCAACATTCTGAGTAATATTGCTAATGTTCTAACCAATGCCCACATTGTGGAGGCCAATATTTCTATTAGTTCCACTTGCTCCTGATTGTGATGCAGCCCCTTGAGCTGCACTATATGTCTGGGTATTTGTATTGGCATTATCGGTCTAAATATTAGAGTTAAATATAGGGATGGACTGACTCGTAGCATTATTGGTTGTATTGGGATTAGTCATGGAACTCAAGAAGGCAATCCTTTTCTTCATCTCTGCAGCAGCAGCTTCTAATTCAGCTATTTCCAACTATTTTGCAATATCATCTTTGGCCTTTCTCGCCCTTTCTAATTCCAAATCAAGTGAGAATATGTTCTGAGATATGCCCTCTTCAACTTTAAGTTGAGAAAAGTTAATGCCGGTGATCTTTTGTTTTCCTTTCTAAACCTCTGTTTGCCTAGTATTAGTTGATACATTTTGTGTAACTATCTGAGGCTTAGGAGATTTTTGACTTTCATAGTTAATAACTTGCCTCACTACAGGGCCTACATCTCTGGGTTCACCCTTCTTAAGTAAATGTTCTCTTTCCTGGCATTATTTTCTTAGGGTATCTATTACTCCAAAAAGCACTTTATTCAAACCATGAAATCCTTCATTTATACCCTGACCTGCCAATTTTAACTGAGCAACCCGCTTCTTTAAGTTTTCCCTCTTAGTAATAGCAGTTATAACTTTTTCTTCTCTAGCCTCATCATTCTTTTGCTTGATGAGTAATAATTCATCTTATTCCCTCTTCAAAAGGTCATTATCTCTGAGGACTCCCTCAATATCAGAACTAGAAGAGTCATATATATTCATCTGATCTTCTCCTTTTTGCTCTTCAACCCTCTCATAGGAGATACCCTTGAAATAGGAGGATGTTTCCCCCTTTTCTTGATATACATTTTTTGGTCTAGGGTTAAATATGTCCTCAAAATAACCAGTTGTGTCAGACTCAGGGTTTAAAGGTTTATTAATTTCTTTCTCAGGAATAGTATCTAATGACTGGCTGGGGCCTACTGACCTAGGCTTCCACGAAGTATTATTAGAGGACTCCCCTTTCCTAGAGTGATTTCTTCTAGAATTTTTAGACATATCACTCTCTAATGTTGCCTGAGAATGATTCTTTGTGCTTGCTTTTGTGTTCCTCATCATGTCCAAAATGAAATCTCACACACTTGATCTGCTAGTATTCCCCTTGGAAATACTATAACCAATAAATTGGAGTCGCCACCCAAAAATTTGGGAATAAAATAAAGAAAATTCACTTTGACAATGATATTTGAGGATATAACTCAATAAAATGCAATATACAACTCGTGATTTCAAAAACTAGACTTCAAGGAATCTATATTATGGAACGTTGTTGTCAGACTAACCTTTTACGCATTCCTTGATAAAATTCCCCAGTAGAGTCGCCATTTTCTGTTAGTTCCTTTTCTGGCTAACATGAAAAATACTCTCAGAGAGTTTGCTCTATTTATCCCAGGCACTGACCAGGCAAGATGCAGAATAACAGAAACAAGGTTTTAAAACCTCCTACACTTTGAGCTCCATTAACTCGAGTGGGATTACCCTTCTATTTTAGAATAATGAAATCACTAAATTATTCCAATTGAATGTGGATGGAATTACAGGGGTTGATCACTGTAAATTTTATTGAATACAGACTAGACTATAAGTAAAGATTGATTTTAATAGTTATAGTCATTTGATTTAATGGAAATAGACCAGTGCTTAGTCCTAGGGCATGGAGTCACTTATGAACAGTTTTAACCAGCTTGATCATGAATAATGAACTTAAAACAATTACGGCATCTGACATAAACATAGATATACCTTATACATCTATCTCAAAACACATAACAAGTTAATTCATCAAATTCATTGTATACCCTGAATCTTATTGAAATATTCCTAAGGCAATTTTAGTCTTTCCTTGAAAGAACCCTAAAACTATTTCATAATCTTCCTAACAGACATATAAATTGAACATTTCTCAAACATTCAATCTAAATAAAATTCAGAACACCAAAATGAAGACACAATACTCATTACATGCTTCAGAAACTATCAATTGGACTTCATTTTCATTCAAAATCAGAATTGTTTGCTACATTCAACAGTAATTCTCAAAAACCCATTGGATTGATCTTGAACCAGAGTTTATACAATTATATAGTGCATTCTCTAAAATAAAATGGCTATCTCTTCCTAGTAGTCTTCCAATCCTTTTATAATTAAGGATGCAACAAGCTACCGACTTACTGGGAAAGATTTACAAAATCTTTTACAACAACCTTGCAACAGACAAGAAACAAAAACTTGTAACAGAACACGGGTGGAAACTATTGGCAAAGTCTGAATAAGGTTTGTTGTAGCTATTGAAAATATCCTCCTTATTCTTTTAGCTTTTCCGCCCACCTATTTACCTCTTTGGCGGTGGGCCAATCAAAGGTTTTTTCTTTCTCCAACTTTGCAACAGCTTCTACCCACCTGGCATTGATGGCGGTTCTGGCCTCAAAAACAAACTTGGCCATATCTCTCTCAATCTTGAAAAGGCTATCAGTCAATTCATTGCAATATTCAGCATTTGTATCCTTTTCCAAGCATTGCTTTATATCTTCATTTTAAAGTATACCATCAAAACCAACTACCCAATCTGATTGTGTTTTTAAAACAGTTGCTTCATCATAAATTTTTGGGATCAAAGATGGGCACTGATCACCAAATAGCTAAAACTTGTTGTCTATCAAATCAGATTTGCCATTGAAAAAGGCAAAGGTGTCATTCATCTCACTAACCATCTCTATGGTATCTGTTACTTTATCTAGGAAATCATCACTATATAGCATAGTAGTTTTTAACTTATCCATGAGCCTTTCCCTCCCTGACCACACTTTGAAAGTGGGTTCTAAGAAAACCATAGCTTCTACAATTGTCTTTGAAGCTTCTTGTAATGACCCATATAGTGTGTATACTATGTCAGTTTTCTATTTTATAACATCAATCCTATGCTGCAATATGAGCAATATAACAAACATAGCATTTATGCTATGTTCCTGTGATAACTTTTTAGATTGGCTTTCTGCCAATATTGAATCTTCCATTACTCCAATAGCAACATATGTCACAACATTTGCTACTTCCTCAGGAATTGGAGTCTTTTCTCTCTTACTCTCTATCAATTCTTCCTTCAATTTGGCAATCTCCTCTTCTAATGTGTGGTTTTGGACAACCACTTCTTCATAGTTCTTTGCTAGGGCCATCATTTGGCCAAAAGTCATTTCATACCTCTTAGACAAGTCATCAACCTTTGCAAGGTTCATGAATGAAACTTGTGTCATTAACTGAGCTATCTCAGTATCTGAAGTATTCTACAAATTCCATATCATCTTGTTTGCCCTTTTTTCTTCTCTGATAATCATGACCAAGGGTTTTTGTGTGGCAGGAGCTAATGACCATATTTCCAGGGTCTTGGATTTAGGATCAAATCATGATACTTTCAATACTTCATCCATTTCAAACTCTATTTTTAACAGAGGATCTTCTTGCCTCCTGATCTGATCAATAATGAATGTGGATTGTAGATCCCAACCAGGCATCAACATTACACAACTATTCTGTACCAACAACCTAGCTTGTTCCACAGTAATCTGTTCACTCTCAGGATCATAATCTTGGAGTGTTTGTACAATTTCTTCATTCTTATCTGCATTTTCTTCTTCTGCAATCAACCCTTGCCTCAAGTTCCTTTGTTTTAATTTAATCAAGAAAGTCTTGAATTCTTCAGACTTTATGAATTCATCATCCTTCATAAATTTGTTAGCCATCATGACCCTCTCGTCATCTTTTTCAAATAGTACCATTTGATTATCTCCTTGGCCCTCAGCCTGGGGCTCTTTCTGCAATTGTCTTTTCAATTTTCTAAATACTTACCATGCTCATTGATCATGGCCTTGGCCATGGTTTTCCTATCCTGCGCCATCTTGTGCTCTTTCTTTTGTTTCTTCCTTGGTGGATCTCTAGCCGAAGTAGCTTCTTCATTGGCCTCTTCCTCTTCCTGATGCTCATCTTTTTTCTATTCCTCTTCCTATTTCTCCTGGTGTTCTTGGTCATGTAATGCAACTGGAATTGGGGACCCTTTAGATTGTGCATCTTCAGCACTGAATTGTGGTACCTGTGCCATTAGGGTTTCATAGGACTTGAGCATTTCCTCTATCCTCTGGAAGTATGGGAGATTAGGGAAAAAGCCAGAGAATGAATTATCTGACTCCTTCCACTCAGATTCTTCCCTAAGGAGGTCATTCCACTTCCTTCTCCTGTCTTAGACTTCTTTCTTATTTAACTTGTTCCTCACAACATCCTCATCATCCAGTGGTTCATGATCCCTAATCTTTTGCCAAGGAGTCATTCTTTTAGGGTTGTTTGAACAAAATTTTCTGGATCACAAAATCTGGCAATTGTTGTAGACATTCTGTATTGCTTCAAGAAGTCATTTATCAAATCAAAAACCCTTTTCCCAAAGGAAAAGTCAAAACCTACCCACAATCTGGGGATAAAAGTGCCCTTCTTATATCCCTCTAGAAATTCCTTATCTACCCAAGTGATTTGCCAAACAAATTCTAAGAATGCAACCCTAAGAGGAACAAACTTGGGAAGGATGTGAGGGGGCTGCGTGAAACCATATACTCTGATGATAGTAATGTAGTCAAAAAAGAAGAAATCAGCCCAATTGTGAGAAATAGGCCAGTTTGGGACATACTCCCAAGGTCTCAAAACCTTTCTAATCTCAAAAGGAAGCCTGTGCCTATCTGTTCCTAACAAATTAAAAATTGGATCCATAATCTAGTTGCAAAAGCATACAAATGATGAGTTGTTGGATGAACTATCCCATACTTGAGTCCATCTTTGGATTGGTGCATCAACACCATATTCTGAAACAAATAATTCAAGCTCTTTATCCATTGATGCTCTGTTATAATACAAAATCATATACATCAGATGAGAGTAATGCTTAAAAGTAGGTGTTGGAGTATCTAACTATATCTCTACTAGTGCAGCATGGATAGCATCAACTATATATCCAACATAGTCATAATCAGTGTTGACCTCCGGGTGTTGGATGTTCATGGCCATCATAAGTAAATCTTGAGACACTATGGAGTCTCCATCAAAACCTAGAACCATGCTCAAACCATAGACCGTGTATTTTACATAATGATGAAACAGGTATAAGTCAAAAGGTGGCTTGAAATTGTCTGGGATTTTTACCAGGTGCCTGTCTACTCTAGGCATGAACTTAGGCATTTCATATTGCTTAATTAAATGCTCACTTTTGACATAGTCTGCCTTTATCTTCTTTAAATCAATGTTTGTACACAATGCACCAGTGATTCCAAATACTTTTTCTACTGACCCCCTATCTATGGAAACTAGGGTCTCTTTATTCCTTTTCCTGATTACCCTAGCTACTGGGAAGTTGTTTTTAGCTAGTTCCTTAATAAGACCTATGTCGACATAGACATCAGGGACAATTAGTTTCACCATATTCAAATCCCATGGATTACAAATCGGGACTACTTTGATCCTATTATTCCAGAAATAATGAAACAAAGTATTACCAGAATAATTTGGGGTTACCGGATTTCTGCATTGACACCATTTGTCGTTTCATTCATCCCAATTTGCACTGTTTGTATTTAGATTCCCAGGCAGTAAATTGACAAATTATTCCACAAACTTCTTTAATGTAACCTCTTTTTTCTTCTCAAACCCTTGTGAGGCAGCGGGAACAATAGCTTGACTCATCCTTCTTTGAATTTACTATCTCAGACAAAATACTTCAGACTAACAAGCCTTTTCACTCTTCGCAGAAAATATTAGGATGCAGAAATGAGAGTTGTACAGAATCAAACTCAATCATTCATACTTATAACCATTAAATCTTGTGTCTTGTCCACTTGAATTCCAAATTCTCACACTTGCAGTGTCATGCAATCATCTCTCTGTCACTAATGCTACCATTAATTTGCACTATTTGATCCTAGCTAGAAAAGAGTGTACACTTTTCTCTTTTTTGCACTCGTAAGCCTAAAAATAGCCACTTGTCAATCTGTCGCAAATCCACTATACTTTACTCATACTCAGAATAGTCCTTGCGAGTGAGCGATGTGACCTTTTACTTTAACCAGTCGCACACTTGCTGTCTGTTTCTACCTTGGTTTACATCTTCTGCGGGTGAGCGATGACCTAATTTGCACTTCATCATTTAGCCGTCGCATACTCGCTACCTTTCTACCCTTTGCTTTTATGTCCATGCGAGTGTGCAATATTACCTTTTCTTCTCCCATCGCGGACTTGCTGCTCAACATTTAGCTTTGTCTGAATCCTTGCGAGTGAGTGAGTACACATTCATTTCTTAATCATTTCACAGTCGCACATCCGCTGGCTTCTAAATCATTGCCTTTGGATCTGAACGAGTGCGCGATTTTCATTTTTATCATGTACTCTATCTGGTTGCTCACTCGCGCCGCAAAACATTTTAACTTATAATATTAGCGAGTGAGCGATGACCCTTGTTCTCCATTCAGTCGCAAACTCGCTGTTGAAAAATCTCTATGACTTAATCCTTTGCGGCTGAGCGAGTGCTTTTATCAAAATCCTAAAACTCTCTTATCGCTCACTCGCTGACCCCTTTTTGCTTTACTTCAATTTGTGAGCGGCTGAGTGACAACTTCATTTTTTCTCCATCGCGCACTCGCGGGCTTGAAAACTTAACTATCTCATCGACTGCGAGTGTGCGGTTGCCAACATTCTTTCTTTAATCGCATACTCACTGAGCATTCTCCTTTTGTCTTTATTTATGGGCAAGTAAGCGATATCCCTTTTCTTTTCCTTATCACATACTCACGAGCTCGTTTCTTTAAACTTCAAATCATCAGCGGGTGAGCGAGGAGATAAATGATCTCATAGTTGCATACCCGCTCACCTTTTAGAGCATTGAAAAACACCTCTGTGACTGAGCAACGAGCTTTCAACTGATAACTTTGGCATAATAGATCGCTTACTCGCACTACAAAACACATATGAGTTAATACTTGAACGAGTGAGCGACCTCTACAACCTGACTTCCTCGCACAGTCATTGACTTAAAAGACATACATGAAAACCTAACGCGGGTGTGCAACTAAGCCCCTTTTAATAACACTCGCTCGGTCGCAGAGCATAAATTTTTCAACATAACATTAAAGTGACTATGTGACACACAATATTTTAAGTCATCGCGGACTTGGTAGACCTTTTAAATGAGTTAATCCCTCATGAGTGAGTGATAAACAGAACCATTTCCAACTCGCTTAGCCGCAAGCCTACGACCCGACTTCAAAAATACATTGTGATTGCGCGATTTACATTCTTTAGCAACCAAACCGCTCACTCGCACTGCTAACATGATTTGTCACAATTTTATCATGATTGCACGATTTACACTAAAATGACTCACCACTCACTCATACAACTTGAAAACATGTTAACAGACCAACGCGACTGAGTGACAAACACTTGAAAACAAAGCATCAACAATGACTTTTGACCTTTTAAGCACAGTAAGACATGGGATTTAAACCAGAGTACACAGGAAAACAACCAATGCTAGGAAATTGAAAATTTTCTTGGTATAGTGCTAACACTCTTCACTTGAAATCTGTGTGATGCTCCTGAAAAACTGACAAGCCAATGAAATTAGACAAGATTAATTTTTTATTATAATTGATTAAAATTTGAGCATATAGGAAAAGAAGTTTACACATGAAAATCTGTATGTTTGATTGGTTGTGTGAATATGCTACTCAGTACTAAAATTAAATAATAATAATAAAATGCAGCCATGAAAAGCATGGACTAGTCTTCATTTTGAATAATATGTAGTAGTGAGAAAGGTCTTTTTGGTTTTGTTTTAAGCCCATTTTCATAAAAACAAGTACTTTGAATTATTTATTTATTTTAATTTTTTTTTTAAAGGCTGTAGATGTTTCTATTTTGGAAAGCCCTGACCTGTTTTGTGCATCTAACAGTTGCAGCTGCTGGATTAGGCAATGACTGTCATTGAAACAATCTCTATAGTCCATAATTTGATAAGGGAGATGAACTTCCAAAACATCAGAACCGTCCACATTCCACACCTTTTGCAACACGTCCGCCATGGATTTGTCTGTCGCTTTTCACTACCTGCCAGATTACTTGTTTTGTACCATAGGTATATGCCATTTTTCATTCATTATTTGACTTGTTGAATAGTGCAGTGAAGGAAGGATAGTTTAGCCTGTTAGAGCCCAAGTCGAGACCACTGGGACAGGAAACAGGGGTTCCGGTGATTGATTGAATTTTTTGGGTGGTGTAATTCAGAGTGCATAGATAGTTGATGTAGTCCTCTAGACCGATGTCATAGACAAGTCCAAGATCTACAGTTTTATTAGGATCGACGTGGCCTGCATCCATATCAAAGGGCGTCGCGGCGCTGCCATTGAAGGCGAGGTCGGCGATGGGGTTGTTGGAATTATCGAGAGTGTAAGAAGTGGTCATTAGAGCAGACTTGATCATCGTAGGATTCCAGTCACTGTCAACAGCTTTCATCAGAACCCCAAGCCCATCCACATGAGGACATGATATGGAGGTGCCATAAATGATGGTATACATGTCTCCAATTGTGGAAGCTATGTCGCCAGGATATTTACACCTAGAGCTATGACGTCGGGCTTCATAATATTTTGGCTTGGTGGATACGGCCCTTGAGAGCTGAAGTATGCCAAAGTAGGTGCAGGCTTCACACCCATTAATGTCAACCCCAACTATATTTCCACAACAGGAATTGGCATTGAAGAAACATACTTGACTAGAGCTTCTCCATCTTCTGCATACAAGGCAACAATGGGCAAAAAGCTTATAGGGTAAGATATGTTTGGAATATTTTGTGCCACCGTAATCAGCCCTTGGGCTCCCGCGGCTATTAAACCCCTATTAAGAAAAACGCTCGTATTCTTGCACACCACCATCATTCCGTTCACTGTGGTGGGGTCAAACAGTCTCAAACAGAAAGGGTCTGCAACATTATCAAACTTGCACAAATGTCATTAGTAGAATATACAAAACATTGTTAATAGCACAATAATAATCACAAACACTTTATCTCTACTAAACACATAATCAATAAGTTACACAACAAGAAAACATTGTGTTTAGCATTCATGGAATTACAACTAGTTTGCTACCATGCCATACACAAGCTTGAAGCCATGAAAACTAAGTCTAACACAAAGTTGTAGGGATGTTATTAGGTTGGTCACCATGGAACCATGTAAATTTTGTGAATTAAATATTCTTGTATAGGGTTATTGTATAGGGCTCTTATTATCGCCTTACGTCAATCAAACCCAAGTTTGATGTTATGTTGATTTTCCTTTCTAAAAAAAGAGATAGCAAATGGATGGACAACGTAAGCAATGCATTGTTTGACAGACGGTGTTGATGGCTGGGAAGATATCAATGAACGTCTTCATAGCCTATATGAAACCTAAAATATCCAAGCAATGTAAGAAGCCATGTGCCGGTTTTGCAACATCCAATTTGTGTAGACTTAAAGGTATAAGAAAGGGGACATGGAGAGATAGGGAGATGTGTCTAAATGGAGTGATAATGTGTGTGAGTGAGAGGGGGGGAGATAGGGTGTGTGAGGGGAGGGG
>MU227519.1:164798-186659 GCA_018584345.1 Thuja plicata
GATTTACAAATCCATCTTCCAGGTCAACCAAACAGTCCCAAAAAATGAAAACCAGGGTTTGCATAACCAGGCTATGGATAACCATGATTTGTTTCATTTTCCAATTCCCCAACCAAATGGGCCCTAACGATATGTGGGATTACTGCAAAAATCATGGCTTATTTGAAAAGTGGAGTGGTTATGGGCTTTCGATGGGAGACACTCTAAAATTCTTTGGGAGAACTTTATTGGTCAGGTAAGTATAACTGTCCTTCCTGAAGATTTCTTATATTAAAACTTCTACATGGATTTGTATACCTAACCTTCTTGTGGAACTATTGCATAGAAATTTTTTAATGAAAATAGGAGACCTTTTGGGAGGATTTGTAGGTTTAGAGGAAAATTTCTTAAGCTCCTCCACTGTTAAAATGTCAGTCAATCATGAATTATTAATCACTCCTTATACATCATCAAACCTTGAGTTTAATTTGGGGACATTCATACCACTATATTTTAAACAGAAGATATAATCCCCTCTTTATAGATGGTAATGAAGTTAATAAAACTTTCAAGGCGGATGTTAGTATCCCAGCACAGAGAGAATATCAAAATCTCTTTCAATGAAGATATAGGTGTTTTTATTGTTAAATAATTAAATTCTCTAAATTCTAGCTTACCTATAGAAGATAACATCTTCACCCAACAAGAGATTAATAGGGCATTAGCCTTGATCGACCAAGCTTATATAGGTAATGTTGAGCCTCGGGATCTGCCCCATGGTAAGAGTTCACTTCCTACCCTTCAGGCACGCTCACATGTTATCTTAGCAAATACACTACTAGATGGGAGAGGGGTTGAGGAAGGGGAAATTTTGGAAGATGAAGTTGCGGCAGTCACTATTTTGGAAATCAACAACTATGGGGATTTTGGGAGGGATGAGAATAGTAAAAGTAGTAGGAAGGATGGGGTACATGAAGATAATTTAAACATGCATCTTGATTTGATTAGTCCTACCCTTGGGACAAACCTCCATGCTGGGAATAGAGTGTCATATGAGGATACCACTAATGCAGGTGTAGTTCCTAAGACTGTTCCTAAGGAAGATGGTGGGAGAGATGAGGGCATTAAATCTAGAATTGAGCTAGTGTGTAATGAGCTTATTGACACTTTGGCTAAAGGGAGAGTGCATGATTTTATCAATATGGAGGAAATCAACAAAGAAAAGAAAGATATCCTAACCAAGATTATGGAATTGGATGTTGCTGATAAAATTCAAGAGGAAATAGAGAAGGGTATTATATTCACTGAGGAGCAGGTTGTAATTGTTTCAAACCTTAATGAGATAGAGTTAGAGGAGAATATATAATTCTTTAGCCCTAATGTAGAGACACCTCATTTAGTAGTAGAGCATAGTCTCCCAACAAAATTGGGATTGGCAACATATTATTCAGACAAAATCAGCCCGGACTGTGGTAAGGTTCCCAAAAAGAGGGGGAGGAAGCCCAATGTTGTATTACTTAACCAGGCCGGAACAACGGAAGATCAACTTAAGAGCACCTCACTTCTGCAAGATGGGAAGGGGAAGATCCTCCCCATAGGGAAATCGAGGTCATCACTTGGAATGTTCGGGGCTTGAATGCCCCTAACAAGAAGCGCCTATTAAAATGCGCTTTGAATACCTTTCAAGCAGAGATAGTTATGATTCGGGAGACTAAGTTGAGTTTGGATGAAGTATCCAATCTCAGCAAGAGTTTAGGTGTCCTAAAAATTCATAGTATACCATCAGAAGGTGCTTCGAGGTTTCTTGCAATCATTTGGGATTCTAGAAAAGCAACTTATGAGAGCACAGTTAATAATAGGAATTGGTAAGGGGGCTGGGTAAAGAGTGTATGGAACAACTTATGTTTTTTTCTCCTCAACATCGATAGCCCAATCCCTATGCTAATGAACAAAGAATTATGGTTGGGAATTGAAGTTTTCTTAAACAAATACTCGAATGGGAACTTCATAATTGGGGGAGATTATAATGTTATATTAAACAACTATGATAAAAGAGGAGGCTCTTCTGTGCATTCACAAGCACAAGCAAATTTTAAAAACTGGGTTCAAAACACTAACTTGGTGGAAATTGATACTAACAATAGTTGCTACTCTTGGAGTAATTGAAGATTCAGTTTTCGCAATATAGCTAAGAAGCTATATAGGTTCTTTTTCAGAGGTAATATAGGTTCTTTCCAAGGTAATCTATCTGCCTCAATCTTACCCAATGGAGGGTCTGATCACTTTCCGGTAGCCTTGGAGATTGAAGAGGAATCTAAACCAAAGAGATGCCCCTTCAAGTTTTAGAGGATATGGTCGCTAGACTCTGGTTTCTTAAACTTAGTTGAAAAATGGTGAAGGGAAGAAGAGATTGAGGGTTCTAAAATATATTGTTTCAATACAAAATTAAAGAGAATCAAATAGAAGATTCTTCAATGGAACCAAAGCCACTTCAAAAACATCTTTAGGTAAAAAGAGATTGTTGAAGAGGAAATCAATGCCCTCAATTAGGAAGTTATGAAACACGACATGGATCAAGGTAATTATATTAGGGAGAAAGAATTGTTGAGAAAATATGAGGAATGTTTATCTAAAGAGGAAATATATTGGAAGCAAAAATCCAGAGAGGTATGGCTGGCTGAAGGGGATAGGATCACAAAAATCTTCCATAACAGCACTAAATTTAGGAGATCAATTAATATAAGTTCTAGTATAAAAAAACTCAAATGGCTTAGTCTCTAAGGATCCTCTCAATATATCTTATGAAATAGTCAATTATTTTGAGAATATGTTGAATTAATATGAAGGGTCAGGCTTACTAAGGCAGCAAGAACTCTCTAGTTGTATTCCCAAGGTCATCTCCAATGAACATAATTAAAATTTGAATAATAAATTCACTCTATCTAAAGTAAAAACAACCTTAAATTAGCTCCATCCAGAGAAAGGACCTGGTCTAGATGGATTTTTTGCATGTTTTTCCAAAAATGTTGGCATTTTATTGGCTTTGAGATGATTCAAGCACTAGAAAGTATGAGAAACTCAAGTAATGTTTTGAATGAAATCAACAATACCTCATCACCTTGATCCCTAAGAAAGAGAATGCTGAGAGTCTGGAGGATTATAGACCTATTTCCTTATGTAACACACTATAAAAGCTTTTCCCTAAATTACTAGTCAATAGAATCGAACCACTTTTATCTCTATTAATATTTGAAGAACAGACAGAGTTTGGCCCTAGCAGATCAATATTTGACAGGGTAATAATCATCCAAGAAGATATTCATTCCATCCAATATAACCTAGATCCAAGCATGTTAATTAAAATAGACATTCAAAAATCTTATGATAAGGTTAACTAGAGGCATCTATGCAAATGATTGGAAGCATTTGGTTTCTCCAAACAATGGATCAAGTTGATTTTCTGTTGTATTTCTACTCCCAAATTCTTATTTTTAGTGAATGGGTCCCTTGAAGGGTATTTTACTCCTTCTAGAGGCCTTAGGCAAGGGGATCCATTATCCCCTTTCCTCTATATTATTATGGTAGATTCACTTGGAAGATCTCTAATGAAGGCACATAATTTGAACCTAATCAGTGGTGTTAAGATCACAGCGGGCATCACTAATACTACACATCAGCAATTTGTTGATGATACAATATTATCTGGTAAGGGGTCAAGGCAGGAAGCCAGAAAATTCAATGAAATCCTTAATAATTATGTTGAATCCTTTGGGCAAAAAGTTAATAAAGATAAATCTAAAATTTTCTTCTTTCACATGGATAGTAGAGATGAGGCAGCAATATGCAATATATTGGGTTTTAAAAAGGGATTACTTCCTAGTAAATATCTAGGAATTCCCTTGGATAAAGGTACTAGAATAAATAGAATGTGGAAACCTCTTGAAGAAAAAATGGATAAAAGAATTAACAATTGGAAAGGTAAATGGCTCACATCAGCTAGAAAAGCAACCATGTTGAAATCAGTCTTAAAAGCGCTCCCAATCTACCAAATGTTTTGCCTTTCTCTTACACATGAAAAAAAAAATTATATAGGAAATTGTGTATCTTTTTTTGGCAAGGTAATTTAGAAAAGAAAAAATGGCACTTATTAGCTGGGATAAGTTGTGCGGGCCCAAAGAATTTAGAGGTATTGGCTTCAAGAACTTAAAAAAATTAGAACAGGGCTCTTGGAGCCAAACCTATTTGGAGGTTATATAAGGAACCTAATAGAAAATGGGCTAGGATACTAAAGAATAAATATCTTAGCAATGATTCTATAAAAAGCCTCTTTAGGACTGCTAGCCGTACAAAGGGATCTAGGATTTGGAATTTTATTTTAGAGTGCAAGGAGTTAATTAGTGATCACATTACTTGGGATATTGAGGAAGGAGATAGGCACACTTCTAGAATGATTCATGGGGGGGATATCTCTCCATTAACAACTATCCAAATCTGGTCAATATCAAGAAGTATCTTGAGAATAATTGGGGAAGGTGAAGAATTATTTGGAATTTCTAGAATTGGTACCTTCTTTAGGTTGGAGATGGAAATCCCTTGAAAATATTCTTGTCCCAAGATGTGAGATAGTAGAACTGCAAAAGGTCATAGAAGATAGGGATATCACTCCAAAACTAGGTACATATAGACGTATTTGGTTGGGAGCCAAGTCTGGAGAGTATAACACTAAGGATGGGTATGCAAACCTAGTTAAAAAAATAACAATGGGAAAAATTTGAGTTGCCTAATCACTTGTGTTGGGATAAAGTATGCCTCCCAAAAGCAAGCATGTTTATATGGGTAGCTATGCAGGGTAGAATTCTCACAACGGATTGGTTTAAAAAATTAGGCTTTGAAGGACCCTCCAAGTGTGTGCTTTGTGAGGAAAATGAGAAATCCACAGATCATCTACTATTAGAGTGCCCTTTTCCTCTTCTTGTTGGAAATGGTTATCTAAGAATTTGGGCTGGTCCTCAGGTTTACCCAATAATTTGAAGGACACGTTGAAAATTTGGCCTGACTTGTGCTTCAATATCCTCTACAGAGCTTGTGGAAGATAGCACCGTCCATCTTGACTTGGGAAATATGCAAGGAAAGAAATAGACGTATATTTCAAGATAAAATAATGGATCTTGATACCTTGCTAAAAAAAATAGAAGCATCCATTGTAGAAATAGTAAACAATAGAGTAACAAATGGAAACTTAGAAGATGCAAGGTTTACTACTTGGGACATTGAAATTAGGAAGAAATGGTTTGGACAGACCATTCCTCCTCACTATTACCAAAAATATGAGGATAAGAAAATAAAAAGGGCTCAATCCCAGTGGTCTAAGACAGATGAAGGATGGCACAAACTCAACTTTGATGGAGCATCTAGAAGTAATATGGGAGTAACTGGAATTGGTTGACTTATTCATAACTCTAATGGGGATATTTGTTCAAAATATGCTAAACCCCTCATCATGGAAACTCATAACATAACAGAGATCACTACTCTTGTGGAAGGCTTACTGCTTTGTCAGAAACTCCACTTGAAAAAGATGGCCATTGAAGGAGACTCCCTTATAATAATAAATGTTTTAAGACTAGGTAAAACCCCCCATTGGAAGTTGCATTCTAAATTAGGCAGATCAGTTGAACTTCTTGGATGCTTTGATGAACTCGCCATCAACCATATATACCATGAAGGTAACAAAATTGTTGATGAGTTGGCAAATTTGGAGGCATATGGAACAACGTTAGAAAGTATATTAATACCCATAGAGATGGTGTAGGAACTCTGGCACATGGTTATCTTGAATTATGACTCTATTTTGTATTTCACACACTAAGCAACATGGGTAAGTGTACCAAGATGGTGAACAAAAAGGGGGGTATAATTGGTCATTATTTTCTAAAATTAGGGAAACCTAAACTTCACAGAGAGATTTGAGGGTCATGCACTCAAAACTAGGAGTTGTGCAAAGAATAAGAATTGTAGTACTCTGAATTTAGTTTCTAAAAGACTAATGTTTTCTAAAAATAGATAAGATTAAGAGGGTCAAAACTCTCGCATGAAAAAATTTTCTTGATTTTTTCAAAAAAACATAACATAGTTGTTTCTGTGCGCTTCACAAAATATATAGTTATATTTAGTATTTTGCAAAACCCTTTGGTAGGATGATAGGTAAGATTGTGATTTAGAAGTTGTGTATTTTTTGTAATTTTTTGTAATTTTTTGTTTAGTATTTTTTTATTTATGATTTTTTGAAGTGATCGCATCCTGAAAATCAGGTACCTGTTCGTGCACTGGGCATAACTTGCATCAAAATAATAAAAATGCAAAAAAAAATTAAAAAGTGTATGAAATCTAGTGTAGAATAGTATTGTGTAATATTTTTTTTAATTTGTTCAAGTATATCAAAAGTTATTAAAAAATGGTAGACATATGTCTGTGAGGACTACCTAGACACTGGTAAAGAAATTTAAAGTTTACTATGCTAACGTTGCCCAAAAATAGAAAAGTTTATATGGTCATAAATTTGAGAAAACGAGTGAGATGATGGTGCTAAATTTAGAGATACCCACTTGATTATTTGCAAATTGATGATGACGAAGTCTACAAATCATGTTGGAAGATGAAAAAATGTGTAAAGAGACAAAAATGGAGGAAAATGGGCTTGCAAGCCTTAGGATCATTTTCTTACCCTCTTACCAAGCGAAAACTTGCACGGGTTTTGATGTGCAAAATAACCTGCTTGGGTTTTGAAAAGTAAAAAGTATCATGCATAGTTTTACATAACCCATACAGGTTATGTAGAACTAAAACCATAATTTTGAGTTTTCCATAATTTGTACGGGTTATGAAGACATCAAAATGTATGCTTGTAAACTTAGAATTTACTACACATATGTATAGACATACACATATAATATGTGTTTATATATGTATGTGTGCTTATCTATAGTTATATATACATATATTTATATGTATATAGGTTTGTATACATGTCTCTCTCTCTCTCTCTCTCTCTCTCTCTCTCTCTCTCTATCTATCTCCACATCCTCTTTGGTTCCTAGTTCTACATAACCCATACGGGTTATGCATAACTAAGGCCAAAAGTTCTAGTTTTACATAACTCATACAGGTTATGAGAAATTGTGAACGTTGTCATTAGGTTTACATAACCCGTATGGGTTATGAGAAAATCTTTATATTTTAGTCCCAACGGCCTAAAACTTAGCATTGCAAGTTGTTTGAAGGCCCCACCAATATTGCAAATGAGTTTTTGGGACAAGAACAGTCAGTTTTTTGTTTTGGTCAATTTTGCTTTAAAATGATTGATTTGTCTTGTATTTTGGATTCTTTTTGAAGTTATTTTATCATTGTTACTCTAGATTACAATAAAATGATGCTTATTATTGTTTTTCTACTATTTGATTATGGATTGTCATCATGATGTTATGTGCAGGACAATCAATATCAACAATGGGAAAGAACAAGAGACGAACGATTGAACAACGAGATGCAATAGAGGAAAGACAAAGGGAGCATATGAGGAGATTACGTGAAGGTACATCATCTAATGCACCTAATGAAAATGATGAACATTCAATAATTGAAATTGATATGATGAATGCACCAAATCAAAATTATCAACATACACCAATTCATATGCATGTGATGAATACACATAATGAATATGATGAACATACACCATTTGAAAATGATGTAATGAATGCACTAAGCACGATTGGGCAGCGATCTTACAAGGCTCATATTGTGAACCTCGTGAGACATATCAGCAAACTGTCAGCTATTATAGGATCATTTTGTCGAGGTCTACAATAATTTCTCTCCGTTCTGGGAGATTTGACTTCATTTGAATTTGGCAAGGCAATCTCGCTTGATGCCAAAACTTGCAGTGAGGCTCAATTAAAAGTTGCACCATTGGGTATCTTTCAAACCGTTAGTCCTAGCATTGAACTATCTATGCCATTAGCTCTGGTTGGCCGGGTAAATGCTAGTGACAACCCCATTTTTTTCACAAAGTCACTAGAACGTTTGCGACCACGACGGACCGAAGTGTCTCCAAGGTGCACTAAGAACGATTAGGTAGTGATCTTTAGAGTTTCCTATCTCGGACCTCGTGAGAGGTAGAAAATCGCCAGGTGCTACAAGATTGTGTCACTGAGGCCTACAATAATCTCTCTCCATTTTGGAAGATTCAACTTCGTTTCAATTTGGCAGGGCAATCTCGCTTGATGCCAAAACTTATAGTGATTCTCAGTTGAAAGTTTCTCCATTGGGTATCTTTCAAACCGTTAGTCCTAGCATCAAATTGTCTGTGTCATTAGCTCTGGTTGGCCGGGTAAATGCTATTCCAAAATCTCATTTCACCCGCGGAGTCACTTGAATGTTCACAACCATGGTAGACTGAAGTGTCCCTAAGGTAAATTAAGCACCATTAGGTATGTCAGTGTGCATTCTGGAATACCGAAAGGAAAGGTGGGACAATTCCTAGGGTAAACCTACCCAACCAGATATAGTGGAAGTGTTGGTTTGTGCTCACCATGAATAGAAATACCACTGCTCCAAGTCTATTACACAAGGGACATCGTCGGTAGGGTATATCGGTGAGCATTCTAGCATGTTGAGAGGCAAAATGAGACCATTCCTAGGGTAGAACTGCCCAACCGGATGCAATGGAAGCATTGATTTGTGCACACGATGAACAAATGTTGCTTCTCTAAGTCAGTTATATAAGGGACATCATCAGTAGGGTATGTAAGGCATGGATCGTATAAACAAACACTCGTAAGGCATGATTATAGTCATGAATGTATGCAAGGCATGAATTCCAATACACACAAGGCAATGAGAATACACTCAAGGCATGAGCCACACATTTAGATATCCATAAAGCATGAATCACACATGTGGATATGTATGAATGCATGAATCATACACATAGTTTGTATACACTTATGAAGCATACACATGAAGCATGCATGTGAATAATGCATAAAGCATGATTGTTGTTAATCCAAGCAGAATACTTGTAACGTATGAATTCACTTGTCATGAAGCATACACATGAATATTTGTAGCACATAGGACAAGAAGCATATACATGAATTCATTTAAGTCAGCAAGCATATATGTGAATACACAACATGAAGTATATACTTGAATAAACTAAAGTCAGGAAGTATATACTTAGTGCATACATATGGATTCACTTAAGTCATGAAGCATAAGTTGTATATAGTCCATGAAAGATATACATGAATACAATATAACACATAAAGCATGAATTCACTTAAATCATAAAGTACACATGTGAACGTATGTAGCACATAAAGCGTACACATAAATTTGCTTAAGTCATGAAGCGTACATGTAGCACATAGATTATGAAGCATATACATGAATTCACTTAAGTCATCTGCTTAGCTCGTAAATATTAATTTAGGTTATGAATCATATACATGAATACACTTATGACATTATTTTTCCATTAGTATGCAAAGAACACTTTTGGTAAACATACACCGAAAGACAGGACAAGAGAAAACTGAAAATACAAATATCAGAGATCACTGAAAAGTGCTAAGTACAAAGAAAACCGACAACATAGTTTTGTGTGTAAACCGAAAATGCAAAGTGAAAAGAATAAAGAGGAACCCGAAAGTGGAACCCTACGAGCAAGTTAAAGTGAAACCCGAGAGAACACTTAAAGTGCAACCTGAGAGAACAGTCAAAGTGGAACCCAAGAGACAGTTCAAGCAAGGAACACCGAGAGATGGTCTAACTGACTTCAGAGCATAACCGACCAACAGAAACAGAAAGTCAGTTGAAGCCCGCAAAAAGTGGATCTGACTTCCACGTCAGATAAAATATTCATATTCTATTTATAGAGTCTTGATTTGTTTTAAAACCATTTCTTTAGGGACAAGAAACATTAATGTAAGTGTTTTAATCAGTCTAACTGATTTAAAACACATAGACTAAAAGATCAAGGTCAAGTTGTAAACCTATGATCTTAGAGTTAATATTGTTTTACGTGAAACTTAATTAGGTCAATATATCTTATAAATAGATGTTGTAATCATTCACTATCATGGATGAGAGGATGAATGAATCCTACGAACACATCTATGGATCAGACTAAAAGTTTCAAGAACCAGAACAACAAAAGGTGAATTTGGTTACCAAGAACCAAGAACAGAGGCTACCGAGCAACAGAGATATTATTCAATCACATTAGGTGATATACTTATACATGTAATCTTAAATGGATCTGTAATCAGCAATAGGATATTGCATACACTCAAGTCAAAGTGTAATTTGCTTACATTCTAACAAGTGAAGCAAAGTGTAAAAATACTTTCAAGGAAGGTGGATTTAACCATCCAATTATAAATCTCTTAACCGAGTGCACACTAAACAGTGTTGCTAAAGCTCTTAACAGAGTAGACTTTAACAGGTCTCCACAGATACTCCTAGCAGGGTAGATCATCAAAAGTGATCAAATTGTAAGCCTTAACCAGCCCCTTCCAATCTACAGATAGTGAATAATTTGTGGGTGTCATCCTCACCACAGTTTTTACTTCCTAACAAGAGTTTTTTGCGTTATCATATCTTGTGTTATGTGTCAATTACTTTCATGAATGTTTCTATGAATGATCACATATTTGTTAATTTTATGAATTGATAAATCTTACACCAAGATAGCATAGAACAGATGGTTGGATGAATAACTGATTACTCAAAGGATAAAGGTTAAAAGATATAAAAGTTTTAGAGGTACTAATTCACCCCTCCCCTCTCAATACACACTTCCCATTAATTCCAAAAATTGGTATCAAAGATAAGTCTCTTATTTGGAAAAGCTTAAAGGCTTAAGAGAAAAGATCATACAATGGAGAAGTACAGACTTGACAAGAGTATTGAAAATCAGAAGCTAGAAATTCAGATCTTCTATGAGCAGTATGAAGAAGCTAGAATCAAGATGAGATAACTGTTAGATGAAAGAAAGATTATGGCATCTCGCTGTAATGAAATAGATTACCATGAGGAAGAGATACCAAGTTTATTTGAGTCTTCAGGATCAACCACAAGCAAAGCATCAGACACATCAGAAGAAAACATCACAAGCCTAAATGAAATCAATCAACATCTGGCTGGACAAGTGAAATCTCTGCAAATCGGTTAAGAGACATAGATGGTAAGAATGATTGATGTCATGAACAGTGCTAGACAAGCTGAGCAAGAAAGAACACTAGCTATTGATGATAGAAGGAAGATTACTGAAAAGCTACAAGAGAAAGAATCTGAAATACAAAGATTAACAAAACATCACCATGAGATTACAAATCAGATTATTCTTATGAGTCAAGAGGCAAACTGAATGAATGTTGAACTCGTTGAAAGAATAGAAGCTATCGGTGAGCTAAGGGAAGAAAATGAAAAGCTGAAACAAGAAATCAGAATTCAGCAGTAGCATAATGAAATTATCAAGAAAGCTGAAGAAAGCAATAAAAGAATGGATGATTTTCTTGATGGACATCAAAGAATCAACAACAATACCGGTCTAGGCTATACCGAGAATGGAGAATCACCCAATCAAACTAATCCAAAGAATGTCTATGCAAATCCAAGACCAAGAAAGCTAACATGCAATCACTATGGAAAGCAAGGCCACACATCAAATGTATGCATGAGAAAAATGAAAGGTATTCCTAAATCCACATCTTCATTTATAGGATTTTGTTATAAGTGTAACAAGAAAGGACATAAAGCACATGAATGTAAGTCTGAGATGAAACAACCAAAGAAGGAAACCTACATGGACAAATACTATCCTACTTGCAAAATGAATGGGCACATAACTCTTGAATGTTGGAAGAAGAAAAAGCCCGCATGGAAGTCTAAAGGTCAAGAAACTGCATATAAACTAAAAAGAGTCGGTAATCAGTATGTGTGGGATTACAACACATGGAAAAATTGTACAACATGTGGAAGATTTGGTCACATTGTTGCAAACTGTATGAGACAGTGGACAAGAAAGTATAAAGGATAGACTAACCCTGGAATGGCATGCTTACACAGCCATAAAGTTGGTCATCTCAAGAAATACTGCAGAAACCAAATGACAGAGACCAGCACATTCCCCAATGGAAATACTATTGAAGACATCCAAAAGATGAGAAACAAAATGTGGAGGAAAGCTACAAACAATGATGAAGCTGGACTGAGCAATGCAATTGGTGACACCCTATCCAATGGATCTGGTGACATCACCACCCCCACCTAAGCAAAACAAGTAAGTATGAAACTACATTACACTAAGTAGTATTTTACATCAGTTCAATAATATGTTGATGAAATGCCAAATTAGCATAAGTAAAGATGCATCATAATATTACTTGTTAAAATCTATGAAAACTATTCCATCGGGTAATACATATTGAAATCCATCGGTATACACTCAAAGATGAATTGTCTACATTTATCAAAAATTATCGGTTAACTTGTAAAAGATAAAGTTGCTACTGTGAACCGAAACTTGTTGGTAATCAAGCAAGTTGACAAAGTTGTTTTCGCAAAAAACATCAAAACATGTCGGTAAAAGCAAGAAGTTAGACGACTGCCTCAAAACACTGTGTTGTCAACGAAGAGAGAAGTTAATGTTTAACCTGACGACTTCGTCTTCACACACTGAGGAGTGGTTGAGCATTAATGACTCAACTTAGGGCAAACGTCTATAAAAAGGTGATGGAAGGGTTTCATTATTCACCAACTAGCAGAGCAGAGCGACAAAAGAGAAATTTGAGCACACAGAAACAGCATCACAAAGCGACCTCAACTCATCCCAAAGCACTCCAAATAGATCAGTGACCACTACATAAGTAAACAGTAAGTTCCCACGATAAATGAGAACTATGTTTTAGACATTTATAGAAAGCCCTAAATGTCTGAAACAATGGCCACAACTTCAAGAACCACTAAACTGAAGAGCATCAAGAAGGACAAGGTCAAACTTGTCAAGAATTCTTCCTGTGAGGAACCCCATTACAAGATATGCCTTGAGGTTGCATCACAACCCGACAATGTTGGAGCATTCTCGAGAATACCAGCTAGGGTTTTACTCGTCAAAGACGTGTGAGCATACATTCACTGCAAGATTGAAAAAATTGGCGACCTGGAGGTTGAACAAGATTTCAAGAAGCTACGTAATGAGGATGGATCTATTAAAGATGAGCACAAACACATAGAAGTGAAAGGGCTCACAAATGCCCTATTGTTCCAAAAGGTATTCAAGACCAAGTGGATTCGGTTAGTACTGAGCAAAATTCACAATCACAAGCTATGGTTGGATGAGCCTAAAATGATAACCTGAGATGTTATTCATGCAGTCACCAGTTATCCAATAACCGATAAGGTAAAGGCATTGAAACACCCACGCAAGGCTGAAATTGAAAAGAACACATGAGCCAAGTGTGATGGCAGAGGGCTTAAGGTATCCACTATCACAGATAATGAACTAAAATTTTGAGCATGTGTCCTAGGCTACAATTTCTTTCAAGCTAGCAGGATGAATAGCATAGCATCCGGATCAGTGGATACAACATATAAAATTTTAAAGAAAGGAACTTAGTTGGATCTATCAGAACTTCTACTCAACCAGTTAGAAGAAAACTTGAGAATAATAAGAAATGCAAAGAAAAATACATGTAAGTTTTGATCACTTATCATGTGCATTTTATTTTACTTCCAAGAATCTTTTCCATCAGTAGGATATGTAAAATGGGATGCCACTAGACCAGACACCATATAGATCGGTGAGTACATAACATCACTAGGAGACAATTTTGAGACAGTCATGGATGAGTACTTTACTGGATTCAGGGAGAGAATGTAGAAAAGAGTAAGGATCCCAGAACAACTAATTGATAAATTCAAAGATGATGTATATTTCATGGTTGACACAGACCATACATACATCAAGCATGTTGTACCAAGGATAGCATGGTTACAACCATTGGACTATGAGGTAAACATTGATCAAGCATCCAATGCAATTGATGCATTGATAAATGAACCCTTAGACAAAACACAACCAAAGTTTGAAACTTATGAAGAGGCCAAAGCAAGAATCAAAACTGGCTTGGTTGTAAAGAAAATAGACAGGAAGAAAGATAAAATGGTAAAGAACTTGAAGAAAATGTTGTCGGTCACAGAGGAAGAAACCGAGGGACAGTCACCCATCGGTGAGGCTGAGCAGGAAAGTGACTCTGAGTGTACAGAGTCAGATACTCTGTTACCAACACCAGCCAAGAAGCCAAGAATGACAGTTGCCTCAAGGACTAGAAGTCAGACAGCTAAGGACACAAGTCCTTCACCCTTGAAGAAAGGTCAAGTAAGGACCTATAAGAGGAAACCAGCAACACATAAAAGAGGGCCAACAAAGAGAAGAAAGTTCATTAGAACCAGGGAAGACATTGAGGACACAGAACATGATGAAGGTGTTCACGAGGAGAAGAGTAAGGTCCCTAAAACCATTAATGAGGGATGTGCACTAATGTCTAAATCAGGATCAATTAATGAGTCAAAATTCAGAAGATGGTTAACTCTGGATCCCTTGGACCAGAACAAGATTGAAGAGGGAATCGTCAAAATGATGAGTACATTTAAATATGTACCAGTACAATTCTATGACAAAATCCCCAATGCACTATATGATAGAATATCTACCAAATAAACCTATGCATTGAAGAATGATAAAGAGGTAAGGGAAAGAGTCCTTGTATCTCGTATGCCTCCCGAATCCAAAATTGAAGAAATCAAGGAGATGATGGAGAAACATGCACATGAGTTCTCACCCAATATGAGAGCTTACACGATACTTGATGGAAAGCTAATAGAGCTAGAGAAGGACAACAACAAAATCTGGAGCAAGATACTCAACAGACCTACTAAGGAAACAAGTCCTGATCCACAGAGAGCTCCAACCGAGAATCAAGAAATCAAGGATGATCAAGCTACTGAGAGCACTAAACCAATTATCATCAAAGATGTTGAATTGGACAAAGAGGAACTGGACACCACATGCAACAAAGATATGGATGTTGCAGATGAGACATGGTCGAACACCACTATGGACAACATTGTGGATAACATAATCATTGACATAACCGATGATCCAGCAAATGAAATACAAAAAGATGAAGATGTCATTGTTGCCAAGGACAAGACCAATGAACATGACACTACATTTGACACTTCACAGGTGAACATATCAAGAAACATGCCAATATTGATGCAAGACATCAATATACTTCAAGAAAAAGACAAATCGCCTGACAAAGTTTAAAGCATTCCCGAGGATGCAGGGGATGAAGGAAACAAAGACAACACCGATGACCAGAATGTCATCGGAGACACTCAAATGGTAACCGAAACTGACAAGGTTATAGAAGGAGACTTAAAGAAAACAGATGGAGACACTACTAAGAAGGATGCACAGACAAAGGAAGATGAAGTACATAAGGATATCGATGAAGGAGCTAAACCAAAAGATGGCACTCCTAAGGAAACTAAAAAGGTTGCTATAGATAACGTAAAGGTTGATGTGGAGACGTCTACTCAAAACTAACAAGCTAACACCGAAGCACAACAGCAAAAAGAGGCAACACCACAAATCACTTCATCCAGCACAACAGACAAAGCCGAGAAGATGGATATGGTCTTACATTCAAGTGAAACTCAGAAGAAGAAGAAATCCAATAAGACTAAGTTGGAAGTCACTCTAGATGAGATAATTGAGATACCCAAATGTGACCCAACTACATTGGACTATGAAGCACTTAAAGAGTATGGTGAAATATGCCAAAGGAAGGAACTATAGGAGAAGCTGAGAAAGGAGCACAGAGAATCCATGGTACTAGAGACAACTAGGGACATCTTGCATCAGATTGTACCCGATGTTGATGTTGATCACAATAAACATATCCTTGATCAACTCGCCACTCTCACCGAGGCCATCGCAATGCAGAACATTGATGCAGAAAAGGCAATTGAGGAGAGAGCAGAGCAGAAATATCAGCACAAACTTGTTGAAAAGATCATCCAAGAAGTGGCAGAAAACAAGGTAAAGCTTTCATAATTAGTAAGTGAATTAGATCCAATAACTGCTAAAGCTATTTCCTTGATACAATAGTTGAGCACAATTGATAAATTCACTAAGGATCATAGTGATAAAATAGAAAATTTAGATTCTGATCTAACTACTAGTGCTAAAGGCTTAACCACCAAGGAAAATGCAATAAAGTTGCATTATGAGAAAATTATTGAGATAAAAAGTTTAAGACAGGAACTGTGGGAAGCGTAAACATAATTTAGGGAAGAGGTTACCGAGCTCCAAGCTCAACTTCTACCAAGTCTTACACTACTTCAACAGCATGTCATTTCAGTAAGACAACTGATAGCCACCCCCAAGATGTCTATACCAGACAGCATCTACGATATGCATGCAAGGATCACACTCAAGCACATGGCTCTAGAAAACCTGAAGGAAAAATGGGAGAAGATGATGGAGGACATGAAGTCCGCACACTCTCATATTTTTTATAAGCTATAGGTATGAACCTTTTCCCTTAATATCAAAAAAGGGGGAAAATAATGATATGTACAGATGGGAAACTATACAGTACGGAAAAAGAATAAAAAAGGGAGTATAATGATATGATATGATATATACAACACAAGGTGAAAAAGAACAAATTATCATGTACATACACTTATACTATACTGGCATATACATAGGGGGAGTCATGAAATGACTAAGGATTGTATATGGTGTATATACTAAACATTTTGTTAGTATTTTTCACATATCAGTTTTTGATACTAATGTTAAAGGGGGAGATTGATGACATTATTTTACCATCAGTATGCAAAGAAAACTTTCGGTGAACATACACTAAAAGACAGGACAAGAGAAAACCGACAATACAGATATCAGAGATCACCAAAAACTGCTAAGTACAAAGAAAATCGATGACACAGTTTTGTGTGTAAACCGAAAATGCAAAGTGAAAAGAATAAAGAGGAACCCGACAGTGGAACCTAACGAGCAGGTTAGAGTGCAACCCGAGAGAACAGTTAAAGTGCAACCCAATAGAACAATCAAAGTGGAACCCGAGAGACAGTTCAAGCAAGGAACACCGAGAGACAGTCTAACTGACTTCAGAGCATATTCGACTGATAGAAACCAAAAGTCAGTTGAAGCCCACAAAAAGTGGATTTGACTTGCACATCAGATAAAACATTCATATTTTGTTTATAGAGTCTTGATTTGTTTTAAAACCATTTCTTTAGGGACAAGAAATATTAATGTAAGTGTTTTAATCAGTCTAACTAATTTAAAACACATAGACTAAAAGATCAAGGTCAAGTTGTAAACCTATGATCTTAGAGTTAATATTGTTTTAAGTGAAATTTAATTAGGTCAATATATCTTATAAATAGATGTTTTAATCATTCACTATCATGGATGAGAGGATGAATGAAGTCTACGAGCACATCTATGGTTCAAACTGAAAGTTTCAAGAACCAGAACAGCAAAAGGTGAATTTGGTTATCAAGAACTAAGAACAGAGGCTACCGAACAACAGAGGTATTATTCAATCACATTAGGTGATATACTTATACATGTAATCTTAAATGGATCTATAATCAGAAATAGGAGATTGCATACACTCAGGTCAAAGTGTAATTTTCTTACATTCTAACAAGTGAAGCAAAGTGTAAAAAGCCTTTCAAGGAAGGTGGATTTAACCATCCAATTGTAAATCTTTTAACTGAGTGCACACTAAACAGTGTTGCTAAAGCTCTTAATAGAGTAGACTTTAACAGGTCTCCACAGATACTCCTAATAGGGTAGATCATCAAAAGTGATCAAATTGTAAGCCTTAACTGGCCCCTTCCAATCTGCAGATAGTGAAAAATTTGTGGGTGTCATCCCCACCACAGTTTTTACTTCCTAACAGGAGTTTTCTGCTTTATCATATCTTGTGTTATGTGTTAATTACTTTCATGAATGTTTCTATGAATGATCACATGTTTGTTAAGTTTATAAATTGATAAATCTTACACCAAGATAGCATAGAACAAATGGTTGCATAAACAATTGATTACTCAAAGGATAAAGGTTAAAAGATACAAAAGTTTTAGAGGTACTGATTCACCCCTCCCCTCTCAATATAAACTTTCCATTAATTCCAACATACACATGAAGTACACACATAAGTACATTAAGTTATAAAGCACACACATGAATATACGCAAGTCATGAAATAAGAATACACTTAAGGCATAAATCCTACACATGAGTACATACACACAAGCATATATACATACTAACAATGAACAAATAAACACACAAAGAACAAATTGGGTCGAATATCAAGTTTCATATAATCAAAATAAACAATAATCGTGTACATATCAAAAAATGGCATACATGCCAAATCAATAATAGAGTTAAAAAAATGTGGCATCAACTATGTCAAGGTCAACATATACAATACAAATGTCAAATATATACAAAAAATTGGTCATTCAATGACCATAATTAGATCTATATATCTCTATCAATATATCTACGATTGTGATGGATCATCAAAATTGAGCCTCTTCAAAGTAGTACGTGGCTCACTAGGTGTCTGCACAAGAACAATTCAAATGCTAAATCAGATATCTTTTCTCAAAATAACTAAACATTAGACTGTAATTGTTGGCAATTAAATTTTTGATTACCTCATTTGTTTCTTCTACACTTGGGTTGTTCTATTAAGTTGATAAGCCCCTTCTTGGGCGAGCTGGACTTCTAAAAAAATGTAAAGGCAGAGGACCCATGGGAAGTCGTGAAGGGGGTTGTAACAGGTAAAACAAAATCAATATAAGTTAATAACATGTATGTCAAGAAACACTAAAAAATAATAAATGAATGGACTAAAAAACAAATACATACCAGAGCCTTAGATGGATCTCCTATGTTGGTAGGAGGCACAACCACTAATGAATCGATTGCGATATTTTCCTGTATGGTAAGTGATAAAAGATGTATAGTCATAGAGGGAGGAATTAGGGCTTTCTAAAAAAATATGAAAGTAATCCAAAACGAGTTGAAAAGAGGGTTTAAACTAAGAAGACATGCATACCTCTTGCCTTTGTTGTGTTGGACCTCCTCTTCGACGATCGGGACTCCTAACAAAATAGAATGGTAAATGATCTGTAGGAAGTCGCGAAGGGAGCTGTAATAGGTAAAAGACAATTAACATAAGTTAATAACCCAAAGTTGTTGACAAATACTAAAAAATTAAAAATGCATGTACTCGTATTTAAATGCATATGTTTAACATGTATATAGAAGAAATGCATACTAGAACCTCATATGGCTCTCCTGTACTCTTAGGAGGCATCATCGTTGATGAGGCAGCTATGACCATTTCCTATATGAAAAGTCATAACATATTTCATAGTCATAGAGGAAGGATTTATAAGAGATTTCGAACAAACAAGAATGCAATTAAAAGTAAATACAAAAATCTTGCCTCTTCCCTCTCCTGAACATTAGCGACATCAGGTGCATTCATTAACTATGTAAAACCCAATTATTTCTATATAGAGAACAAATAAGTCAGGCACATTCATCAATATAGACTACAAGTACATGTTTAATCATAATACATTTCAACAAATAAACTTAAATTCTACTGAATTACCGTTTTTCATTTCGATGTCCTTAAGGAATTCTTTTTCTATCCCGGTGTCCTCAAGTCAAGTGGGGTACCCTAGCAGAAAGAAAATTAACATAAGAGGATTGAATATGATACCGCATGGGTTCAATTAAAAATATAAACAAGAGATGTGTAAAATATTATACCGCAAAGCTCTAAAGGCCAAAGTCAATGACAGAAAGCGTGATATCATCAACTTCAGAAATTTGAGTAGTCAACAAGCCCTATAAAACACCAAATAAATATACATATATGAACAAAAGATATTTTGAAACCAACATATTATTTTATTTTTATGAATATTTACAAACTTTACCTCAGGTGTTGGAGTTACGCATGCACGTCTACTCAAATGAACACTTCGTGGTGTGCTTGTATCACCTGTTGCACCCTGCAATACATATTATTCATGTATCAATTAAAATTGTTCTCTAAATAAAAATTTATTTAAGATTTATGTGATTAATTAAAAACATGTCAAAACACAAATAAACAAACATGTGTCTGCTCTCCAAAAAATACCATCATCATTAGGGCGTCTGTGAGGGCCATATCCTCAACAGTGAATGCATGGCATCTACTCCCACAATGTGTACATGAATGGGATGTTGAACCATCCTCATTCGCGTCAGTATATACTCCAACACATATACCCTGACAACTGGGGCACATATACTCAATGGGTTGGGCTGAGCCAAATGGTGCATCTAATGATGATGGAGGTGACGCGGATGTTGATCCACCCTCTGCTCTGAAAAAATATGTGTCATGCTCAATAATGAAATATATCAATGATGTGTCTGTATGAAGAGTCTATAAATCCATAGACTCCTTCAAGACTATTGGGACCACATCACAAACCATGGGTTTTTTAGCTAGAGGCCTCCTATGTTGTGGTTGTACTACCCTATGGGCCCCAATTATATCCTACACATAGCCTCTCCCTCTACCCTAGAACTGTCGGATGTCAAATTAATTCAGCTTCTTGTCGAGGATAAACTCACAATATAGCTTTCTGAAAAAATATATAGGCACCTCCCAATTATTACATGGTGGTTGGTCAAGGACCATATACCACCTATCTCAAAAAGATGTTTTCATCCTATTATGAACACACCAATGTATAGGAAACCAACTCGTATTTTCTTCTAGGTTGTTACTAGTAATAGGATCGGTGAAAAGAGCACATATGTCACATTTAAGTATGCCCTTCTTTTTCACTTGATCATATGACAACCCCTGTGCATAAAATGCTTGACATGTATCCCTCCATGAACTCCATTTGGTAATCTCCCTAGATACCTCATTTTCATTATTGCCCATTCTTTCTAGCATCGAGGCGAGGTTTGAGTGGTGTTCAAGACTAGAGGGCCTCAAACTATTGACCAATATAGAAATTTGGGCACTTTATTATGTAAGGCGTTTGATCAGATCATCTTGTGTGGCATCTACATGATCTAATAGAGGACCTGGAGGGTTTATGGGTGGAAGGGGTTGTTGAGGAGCAGTATTTTGACATTGTGGAGCAACATTTTGTGGTTGTGGTTGTTGCTCATGTGCAATGTTTTTGGCATTTTCTTATGTTGCTTGTGCACGAGGTCTTTTTTTCTTTTTCATTTTGTGGGACTGAACTTGTAGAATCTGACATCAAATTACTAAAAAAAATATAAATCAATTAAAAACCCTACTTCAATTAAAATGCAAACAAAACCAATCAAAACACTAAAATCTTACCTTTTCAACGCGGTGTCATTCTTGCAAATTGATCAAAAATCTAAATGGATGCAAAACACGCTCGGGTTCTGATGAAATAAGGTTCACTAAAACTTTAATAACTTTTTGATTTTAGGTTTTTGAAAAAATGAATTATATGAGCCCAATCTACATAGAATTTTCTTCAAAATTTTAAAACAAAATCCAAAAAGGTGAAATTTCCATCAAATTATGGTGGTCGTACATGAGAGGTTTTGAAAATATACTTTATAGTCAATTAAAAATTAATTAAAAAAACATATTCAATTAAATATATATATATATATATATATATATATATATA
>MU227519.1:186709-200037 GCA_018584345.1 Thuja plicata
TATATATATTGATCAATCTTTGATGTGTTAGGTACCTTCCCCCAAAAGTATTTAGAAAAATTCATTTATTTACTTCAAAATAGGGTGGTCGTACACATGTGGGGTATGATCCTAAAACAGGTATTTTGAAAAAGAGGTTTTTAAACATGCCTACTAAAATATATTTTCTACCATGTGGGTATTCAAATAAATTACATATTTGAAAACTAGACTCCAAGCACTACATTTTCTATTAGTAGATTGTTTTGAGATTCAATCTCTAAGTGCCTCAAATTTTGACATCAATTGACAGAAAATTTGAAAAATAGGGAAAACACTTCCATTTTTTGCCCAAAAGTGGGACTCAAATTTTTGCAGTCATCCTCTGTGTGTGTGTGTGTGTGTGTGTGTGTGTGTGTGTGTGTGTGTCTGTGTGTGTTTTCCTTTTCTTTTTCATCCTCTTGTTTGCTATTTTATCATTACTTGCGGTAGTTTCTAGTGATTTAACTATCATTACTTGGTAATGGGCTAGTGGAATGATCTAGAAGGGCCCAGTAGGGGCTAGAATCTCTTTATTCCTTTATAATCTCGTGTAATTCACTGATAATAGATAATGATGCTTATTTTTAATTTGAAGGATGGAAACAAACATCAAATTGTTTTATACTACTGAAAGTGGGCATATGACCTTTAGGGGTGTCATCAAACTCGAGTGGTTGGATAGGTTGTTAAAGCATCCTGATGACTTTCCCAAACGTGCACTAAAGATTGTTCTAGGTGATATTTTCTTCAATAATGAATTCAATTTTAGAACCAATTGTGATATAGTTGTCATCTTTGCTGACATTTTGTTGACTGCTAGGATACATAAACAAGATGTCATCTCCCCTTGTGGTGTTATCTTTAGCATAGAAATTTTAGGGGGCTTAGAGAAGTCAATATATTGTGTTAATGAGAGTTTGTAGATCCCTTATCCTAAGAACTATATGGGTATTTATCTAGGGATGCCAGTAAATCTAGAAGATTTGGTTAAAAGACTCATCCTTATTTTCAAAGACAAATATGTTTTTGAAAATTGTTGGGAGGAGGTGGAGAGAAACATATATTTCCTCCTTAGGTGGCTTATAATTGTCCCTACTGATAATTCAGTTTGGCTATGTGAATACATAAAATTTGAAGGCTATAGTTTCCCTAACTCTTTTAACAATATTGACATAGACAGAATCCAGGTTATCCCACCAGTCATAATCAAGGTCGGGAGGGTCAAGAATCAAGCTAGTAACATGACTTCAAAGGATACATGGAAGTCTAGGAAGGGTGGTTCAAAGGAGCTTGTAGTGGACATTAATGAATCTGATAGTGAGGAGGAGGTAGTTTTTCATGTTAGCAAAATCTAGTAACAGATGGTGGTAGTTCTTAATTTCAGTAAATTAGCTAGATATTTCAAACTTAGTTAAATCCAGGTTTATATATAGTTTCTCTGTGGTCTACAATTTTGTTACTACTTGGCGGAGTTAAAATTTTCTCCTACAACATCATATGTATTATATCTAGATCTTTTTGTGTTTTCCCTTGTAGGATTATAGATATATACCTAGTTACATAAGTATATGTGTGTGGAGGCTTCTAAAGTGGTACATATTTTTAGGCTTAACATATGTTAACAACTTTTAGGTTAGTATACATTTGTTAAATATATCTAATGATTCACTAGAAGCATATCGATGTTTGAGAGTTTAATTGATTTCATACTTAATTATGTGTGTGTGTGTGTGTGTGTGTGTAATATTTCTTATGATTCTAGTTTCTTTCCTATAGTTTAACATGTGGGTTTTAAAGATATCTAAGTTATTGAAAGCTTCTAGATATATCGTCAATTTTCTTTCCTTTGTATGGCATGGAATCTATTCAGAATGGTTTGGAACAATTTGGTTTGGTACGTGGGTAACTGATGTTGTATATCCTATTTTGTTTCATAAAAGAGTTGGAATGATACTTCTTTAAATAACAAGGTACCATATAGAGAGTGTATAAATGCTTAGGGATTTTCAGCTTATGGAAGTTGGGAAAGTAGATTTTGGTTAAATCTTACTAGTTATTACATATTTGTGATTACTTTATGTTTAATATTGGGATGGATATTATCATGACTGTGAACACTTCATCTATGGTCATTTTATATATGCATGGGGAAGAATCTTAAGGTGGTGTATATTGTAATAGAGTTTATATTTTACAGATATATTATATTTCAGTTATGATGTTTATTATTAACATAATAACTACTTTGAGTATAATTTGATGGACGTTGGATTTAGGGAGATCACAACTATATGTGTGTGTACACATATACATATACAAACATGTGTGTGTGTGTGTGTGTGTGTGTGTGTGTGTGTGTGTGTGTGTGTGTGTGTGTGTGTGTGTGTGTGTGTGTGTGTGTGTGTGTGTGTGTGTGTGTGTGCAGGATCATGGTATGCCAAAAACTGGCGATGTGAAAAAAAATGAGCTTTTCGCTCGTCCAAAAGCACACCCAAAAGTTTGTTGACTTTCTAGTAGGCATGGGTGTTTGTACACCTGGAAAAGCCAAAAGCCAAAAGCCAAAGCAAAATCATTATTGGATATCTGATAATATTGGATATCTGATATTCATTAGTAAAATATATTTGTAGCCCGCGGCTGCGTTCAACATTTTCATTGTGAAAACATTGAACACAGCCAAACAATTTCGTATATCTGTAGATAGTCATATATATAATTTTCTACAGTTAACAATTTGCCTCCAAATTGAACATGTAAATTAAATTTTGAAGTTTTTTTTTTTTTTTTGGTTTTTGAATTGAAATTTGTAGTTTTTTTATAAAAACTAGGGTTGAAATGATATTCTTTATTTTTTAAAATTGATTATAATTGTCTATTATGGTTTTCATTTTAATCGGACGTGGATTCAAACCAATTAGAAAACCCTCTCAATGAGTCCGCAAATAATCCAGAACCACCTCAAAATAATCCCCCGCCTTCAGAAGACCAACCGGTCTCAAACCCTCGACCATTAGAGGATCTCATATGAGACAATCTAAATCAGCTTAGAGGATATCATACCACATATGCCAATATCCCCACATTGTGCCCCATGTTTTCCACGTTGAACTCCATTATTGAAATCATGGAGAAACTCACAGAGCAACATAATTTTGCACTTCTTTGGCACGATTTCATGCACGCCCAGTTTGACGATGGGCTTGACTATGATCAAGTTATGGACCTAAATATAACAAAACTTGGCATATGTAACCTTTTTGTGGATCCCAAAACCGGTTTAAAAGTGGACCCTAAAAATACCAATTTGTCAATTAAATGGTGCACAAATGATGCAATACATGACAACTTTTGGGACCGTTGGTGGATGGTTTTTGATAGACCACCCCACAAAAATTTGGATGTCCCATTCTATTTCATAAGAAAATTGTGTGCTAAATTTGTGCTTGGTCACAAAGTAATTATTGGAGCATGAGACCAAACTAGGACATAGGCTTAGGCTCTCCTCAAGACAGGCTATGGGCACAGCGGGTGAAATCCTGCACATATGTCCCCCCTCTTGAGACTTCACCACCTCCTATAGTGCAACATCCTAATATTATTGTTGAGGTCGGTTCACAGACTATTAGAGCCATTCACACCTTGAGTGATCTACTAGTTAGGAAGAGTGTGGCATTGTTGCCTCCTCATGTTGATGCTTATGGCCCTTTCACATCCTCCACAAGATCACATGTTTGTGTGCCCCATACTTGCATTACGTGCAAGAATATGTGCTTGGGTCCCCTAAATGATAGTGATGCATATAACCACGTCTTCGAGGTAGATGATACTAAACAACACATTACAGGCACTGAAGCACCCCATGGAGATGTGCATCAGGGGCATACAGATCCATGGACTCCTACTGTTATGGTAAGAGTAAACAGTTAACTTGTTACAGTGTATTTAATTTTAAACGTTCATATTTTTAATAGAATTTTCTTATAATGATTGCCCACTTATGTTTTTTTATGTGTTCCATTTATGTTCAGTTGATGACAGAGGAGGAGATGGCACAGGTGGAGGGGTCCACGCTTTCGGTCATTTCATTTGGCCTTGATACTTCCACGGTACATACATTTTAATGTACTCATTGGTTTCCTTTTACTATAATAGTCTATACATGTGTTTTCTAATTTTATGATCATCTTATTACATAGTGATGCAGGTTTCACCAGTTGCCACTGGGGGGCAATGTAAGGGGGTTCATGCATCTGGCATTGACAAGGGGAAGGTAATTAAGTATTTTAGATTGTTTATGCATACATGTATACTTGTCACTTGTGCATACTCATTTTTAATTTACATGGTTTATTTGATAGAGGGTGGTGTATGATGATGTCGTGAGACCGGTTCGCCACGATAGAGTCACGGGCATCTCAATTCGCAGTGATAGCCCCATGGTACATATCTTTCTAAATGTATTTGTGTGTATTTTACTATCAATTATATATAATATGATCAAGTCATGATTGTATGAAGTATCTGTTTGACTTTTGTAGGTCACCCCTAGTTTGAGGGAGGTACAATGCCAAGGGTTTGTATCCCTGATGACCCAACCAACATTTCCTAAAGAAATTTCAAGTTGTGGGTCCACAACACACACCCCATTTTTTGGTCCTCTGACCAATGGGACCCCCCTTCTTTTTTGTTATCTTTTGGCTTTCGGTCTTGTTTGCCCCCTTGAGTCCTCACCCAGTCAGTCTCAGAAGAAAGGGTGTCAGCGTGATAAAACAAAAGAAGACACCTCTTTTTCAGCCTTTCAGCCCTTTTGACCTTTCGGAGGACCATGGTACTCCAAAATACCGAAATGGCCGAAAGGCCGAAAGTCAGCCCTTTCGATGTTTCAGCCTCTGAAAACACTGAAAGACCGAAGGTGTCTACCTCTTGACTTTCGGTGTTTCGGACCCCGAAACACCGAAAGTGCTGACGTAAGCCCTGCGGGTTTATAAATTGCCAAAAGGGCTCTAATCTGATTCACTTCACCTTTTTCGACTCCAACTTCTCGAGAGCTCACAACTTCTCCATTTTTGCCCTCGATCCTTGAGACCGATCGCCCCGCGCCTCCAAGCTTCATTGTGTTGTCCTCCCCTGCTCCTAGCTCCTTCAAGGTAGGTTCTTTCTCGTTGTCTCGTATTTTTTTCCTCTTCTTGGTTTAGTTTTGGGGTTTTCATTCCTGGTGCTTGTCCAGCCTAGGGTGTGCAAACTTCCCTCTCCCTTGGTCTCTAAGGGCCTTTTGGCATCTTCAATGTTTAGCAAGGAAGTCCCTCCTTGTCAGGTCGGGTCTTTTCTTTCTAGTTTTCTGTGTTAGGGTTTTCATTTTCTTTCAGTCGCGACCTTTGTCACAAGTTTTTGGCCTCCAAAAGGCCAAAAACCATGTCGGGTTGGGAGTCTAAGTGTCATTTTGGAGATTTGGCCTTTTCGGCCTTTTGAACCTCCTAAAGGTCTGAAATGCCGACAAGTCTAAATCCCTGAAAGCGTCGTCCACCTTAGTAAGATCTTAGACTTTCGGAGTTCCTAAACCTGTTCGGGTCTTCGACATCCACAAAAACCTTCAGACTTTCGGATGCCAAAAATTCTGACGAAGCTTTCTCTTCAATGGTGGATTTTCGCACTTTTGGCCTTTTCAGCCTTCTTGGCCTCCGAAATCATTTTCGGCGCCCGAAACCCTAAAAGGGCCAAAAGTGCAAAAATATGCATTCCTGGCTACTTAGAGAGTTTTTCCTCTATTTTATTAGATTAGTCATCTTTCTTTTAGTTTTTTTTCTCCTTCAGATAAAATACTGATACTTGCATGTTTCATTGCAGAAATGTCTGAGAAAAAGACTCATTCACCTATGAAGTACCTATACAAGGGGAACACTCCCCCTTCCAAAATTGGCAACAAGCACATTGAAATCACTGATATTGATATTGGGAATGTAGATTGGGATGACTTCCTAACAAGGTGTGCCCAACCAATCAGGAGATCAGAGGATTGTACCTCACTGGTATTAGTAGGACTGGTCAACACGACAGCCCACCCAGTGGTCGTGACCTCACCTGAACTGATCATGACCTTGGTGAACCATTATGACTCTGACAAAAGGGTGGTTCAGAATACAGAGGGCCAAGTAGTATTGGATATTAGGCTAGATGTCATAGAGGATGTCTTCCACCTCCACAAAGGCATAGACAAGTTCTATGGATTTTTCATAGAGAGAGGAAACTTGTGGTTCAGAAACAAAAGGGGAAGAGGCCTATGAAATAGTCAATAACAATTACCTCGAGCAACGTCTCCCCAAAAATAAGCTGGACAAGATAGACTTAAGGAGGGGACACATGAAAGATGATATCAAGGCAGCCATAACAATGCTAAGCCGAGTATATGGATTGCCACAATCCTCCCAACTGGAGAATTGGATGATTCTCTTGATAGAAAGACTCAGAGGCCGTAGGGCTAGGCTTGATTTGGGGACCATCATCAGCAACAAGTTGGATGAAGAGTTGGTGGAAGTGAAACACAACCCTAATTTTTATATGAGTACCTGCATGGTGTACCTATTGGCAGCATGAGCGGACTACCCAGGACTCATCAAGAGGGGAAACCCAAATGATCCCAATGCATGGCCTCACATCATGTACCCCAACTATAGAAAAAGGCAAAAATGTCAGAGGACATCCCAAAATACAAGATAGTCAATTATGCCTTCATTTTTGCAATCATCTGATCCATTGAGGGTGATTTTGCAAAAAGGATGTCAGAAGAAGCAATCGCCAAAGTAAGGGCCATAGGGGCCTATTACATACAATTCAGAACATTCACTTACATTCAGATAGTGGGATCAACTTTGAGACCAAAGAAGTTGCCCAGGTATCCATCCGACTCGATAATCATTTTGGAGATGGCCAGGCAACTCATAGATGCATATGAACACATAAAGCACAAGAAGAAGCACTGTTGGGATTTGCCCATCTCACTGGGACCATATACCCTACAGGATATGAAGGTCTCTAAATCTTTGGACTTTGAATGGGACAATTGTCCCCTACAGCTTTACAAGACAGTGCAGCCTCGTTTTGACCCTATAGGCACTTACAGCCACATTATTGGCAAGTTCTACATTCACGAACCACACTTGCAGGATCACTGGATGAACTGTGTGGATGATCATGAGGTCAGGATCTGGGATTATTGTAGAATGACTCTTACCTTGGCAAAGGAAGTCATAAAGACTCCTATTCCCCCAAAAGTTTGGGAGTATGATTCAGATGAGGTCTTGGAGGCCATTTATATAGATGACAAGATATATGACAAGCCCATCATGAACGCAGAGGTTGATAAGGATGAAAATGACGAAATTGATTTTTGGGCAACGCATGTGATGAGAACAATAGGGGAATGGATTAAGAGGCCCTACAAGATGAGCCCAATACTTGTGAAAATGTTGATGGATCCACCCAAGAAGGCAGATAAATAGCATGGAGAGAAAAGTACACTGTCAAAATACAAGAAGGCACCACCAATGAAGCCAAGCATAGTATATGGCCATGAACATGCAGTGGAGTATGGGTCAAACCCAAGGCCCAAGGCTCCTAAGACAAGAATGACTGTGCAAATAGATCCTCCCATGGGGCCAACATAGGTTTCACTGAATGAAAGACCCTCCACTTCTGGACAATCTTCTCCTGCCATTGGAAAGGGCAAGAAGACATATAAGAGGAAGAAAGCTTCTGTGTCTCCATAATTAGAAACTGTACAGGAGGACCCACAAGAAGAGGAAGAGGGAGAGATCCCTCTAGTCAAAAGGACAAGGTCTCAAAAAAGGAGAGAAAGGGAGACTAGTAGGAAACACCAAGAGGATCCTAAAGAGCAAGATAATCCATTGGATGCTTTGGGATCGGATGAGTTCCAGATGTCATACTTTGAGGGTCTGGAAGGTTTCTCGGACCCAGGCCAGGAAATGCCAGGTTATGCAACTGGGTATGAGGTAGGTGGTCCTTCTCTTTTTCAACCACAGGTAACCTTGACTCCACCTCCCACTCAATTTACCAATCCAAAGCCAAATATACCTATGGTGGGAGAAATCTCTAAAGTAGATCAAGGGCTCAGGAATCAAGAGTCCCCAATCACCCAAGAGGTGACTAGAAATAATCCCACAACAGAAACCATTATTGTTACAATGCCCCCTCACATTCCTACTCCACAAACTATTCTTCCACCTCTTATTCCTACTCCACCACCATTTCTCCCGACTCCAACTACTCTTCCACTTCTAATTCCAAATCTCCCAACACCTTCTCCACCATCATCAAGCCCTCTACCTTGCCACATCCCGACCACTGGAGGATCAGTAACCATAGAAGTTGTGTCACCTTTCGAAACCACATTAAAGGTCATGAGTGGTCTCAATACCGAAGGGTTGGTTAGCTCCTCAGGAGATGAAGACAAAGGCCAGGAAAAACAAGATGATGCAATGGAAGAAGAAGACAAGGAAGAAGGGGAAAGGTAAAAGGAAGAAGAACACCGAGGAGAAATGAATGAAGGGGAATAGAGACAAGAACAAGAAGAAGGGCTAGATAAAGAGGTGGCTCCAGGGTCCCAAAATTTCGATTCAGTTCTTCAGGTTACCCCATATGAGCCGGTCACCGCATTTAGTAAGTCTACATGGTTTACTAAATAAATCCAGTTAAGGAGAAGAACTTATACAGATGAGGATGAAGGGGAAAATATAGATATAGCATCCTTAGGGAAAGCTTTTCATCAGACGAAGATCGTATTACCAGCACGGACAATGTCCTATGTCACTCAAGAAACTAGGGCATGATGAAAGGCACAAGTTGCAATCCCATCCGCCAGCACCTCTCAAATGCAAGCAACTCTGGAAGACTATACATTTGAGGAGGTAGATTTGGGGGAACCCACTAGGGAAGGGAGAAAGACACTAGTAGCCTTAGGGCTTAAACATGCTCTGGGTTTCATTAGTAAGGATGAGGAGACCATAAAAACCTTGACAGAATAGAATGAAGCCTTGAAGAAGTTCATTCACAAAATGGTTGGTCCTATTGACCCCAACTGCCCAGAAGCCTCATTACAGGCAGTGTTAGAAAAGAGAAACACCCCAGACCTGCCGGCAGGGTTAACACCATCCTTCATCAAAGAAAGTGCAGATTGGAAGGAAGATTTTGAGCAGTACGGGGAAAGTGCCATCAAATGGGTATTCAAACCTTATAGGGTTATTCTAATAGAAGCTACAAATTTGATTGATTTGCTGAAAAATGAGGGTGGCCTGGAGTCTGAGACAAGAAAATGGCGAGCCGCCCTCCAAGATTTGCAGATCATTAAGAAACAATGCTTCCAAATTATGGTAAAGATATATGAGGGTGAGGAGCTAGACAAATTTGAAACTTGGCTCAAGCGCATAATCAAGATAATTAGTCTTGGAATGGGTGGAGGAAATAGATGTTTTCTTCGCAGGGATCAGCCTTGATTTTTATCGGGACGAAGCTAAGCATATCTTACGGCCATCTAAAGAAGTGGTCCAACAATTCAGAGACATTATGGCAAGCGTAGAGACCAAGGAAGCCTTGCAGCAATTATTTTATTCAATAGAAGAGATGACAAAGATGACAAACCATGAAGAGGAGATCCAGTTCTTTGCTTCCGAGCTAACTACCTTCAAAGAAAAGAAAGAATGAAAGGTCACCAAGGTAAAAAGAAAGAAGATAAACTACGAGGAAGTTTCGGAGGTCATACAGAGGCTCCGGGATGCACACCCAAAAGTATTCCCAAACTGACCCCTTGGACTACTGAGCATTTTGAAGAAGCAATCTCCAACACTTAATAGAATTCCCTAAGGCAAGTTTTGGTGTTTCGGCCTTTCGGCACCTTCAGGACATGCAATTTCCAGTCTTTCGGTCTTTCGGCCCCGCAAGAAAGACATTTTTTTGGTCTTTCAGCCTTCCAAAATCTTTGGCCTTTCGGCCCTCCAAGTTTTTTGGCCTTTCGGCCTTCCAAATGTTTCGGCCTTTTCGACTTCTGACAAGTCCGAACTTTAAACCATAATTTTTTTGTTTAACACTTAAGAAGTTTTGGGGCATTAAAAGTTTTGGAGTTGAGGTCGGGGTCCAAAAATTTGGGTGTTTCTAGCAAGATCACATTTTTGCACACCAGTTGAACTCCAAATCAGATTGATAGTTAACTTGAGTTTGTTTTGAAGGGACTAAGGGTCTCTTACCAGTCTTCACCACCAGAAGAGCCTCCAGATGAAGAATCCAAGGAAAACTCCAAGAATCAAGAGGAAGACTCCAAGTTCATAGAAGAAACCCTCCTTATTTTCTCTTTCTCTTCTGGGTGAGTTTGACCCTTTCTTGCATGGGTAAGCTGATTGTAAATGGATTTAAGAATCCATGCAAGCTTTCTAGTATCAGTTAGCAGTAGTTTCCCTTCAGCAAAGTTCTAGTTTTAGTTTATGTTTATTAATTTAGTCTCTCTGATGCCCTAATTTTGGCATTCAGAGTTGTAGATCCAAAACTCTATATATTGTAATCACGAATCAATGTAAAGGGTCAAATTCTAAATACAATAAAAATCTACATTTGGTGCTTCATTCGTGGTGTGTGAATTGCTTCTACCTATGTGAAATTATTGGATGTATGCTTGCATTATTCATTATTTTCAAAGAGCCTCTTGTTTATTGTGCTTCGGATTCACATTCCTTTTAGTTGGAATTTGTTGTTGTTTATTTATCTTGATGTGACGAATGTGTGGAAGAGATCATCTTTGGGCTTTATGATAAATCTGTCTTGTGGGTGCGCACACCTTGGTGGATTCACGATTTGATAGGTTTTGAATATCCTGCACGAGTGAATTCATCTTCTCTCCAAACGCTTGCATCCATGGGGTATTGAATTGTGACTTGGTCTGATTTATGCTTCGTGGGTTTGTTCCAAATCTCTTCACCATTCAATTCGCAAGGAAGGGTTTATAGCAGTTTATATTCGTAGGATTTTATTTTCAACACTTTGTTTTACTCCTCGTTACTCTAATCTCCTCAAATTTTGTCTTTAATTCTGAAAATCCACATCTTGAAAATACAAAATTGTATTTTTTTTACAACACCCATATTTGTTAAAACGGAAAATACCAAAAAAGAACTAAAGTGTTTTGCAGTTTGATGTCTTGAACGTACCAGCAAAGGCCTCCTCGTGAACAATCACATTTATCTTCAACTGAGTAACCAAGCAGGTTGTGACCCGACCCCGGAGAACCTTGGGAATAATTTCATTATTCTTTCAAGAGAGGAAATCGAATCTCAAGATCCTAGCAAGTTGGCTTGTGTCAAAACAACGCTCAATAGTTCAACATAGGTAATTTTTATTTTTAATTCAGCTATTTTTTAAACATATATTTGCTACCAAGGATTTAACATAAAATAGTATAAATCATAGATCAATCTCACGTTCACAAACATATACAGGTTAGAGTCGACATTGGTGGCATTATCACTTTGCTACCAAGGACATGTATTGAGAGTTCAATTTTTTTTTAAAAAATATTTGTTATTGTTGACTATGATTTTGAGTTTTTATTTATTATTTATAGAAACCATATAAGTTAAGTAATCGAACTTGGGGTTTCACTTTTGTGTTTGAATGCAGGATCCATCAGAGCCAAAGAGTACTTCGAAGAGACTTCACTTTGATGATCCACTAGTAGAATAGGATGTCCTAGAAATATTTGTAGTTGAACTTCTTATTTTAAGATGCCATATGGCACATTTTGAGATGGCATATGCCACATTGTATCTAGATATGTTGATTTTGTAAGTTTTTTGAGATGTCATGTGCCACATTTTGTACAAAACTATTTCATATATACATATCTACATGTTCATTTCTAATTATTTTATCTTTGTCATGTGTTCTATGCATGTATCATTTCCATATTATATCTTTGGCATGTGCTCTCTCTCTCTCTCTCTCTCTCTCTCTCTCTCTCTCTCTCTCTCTTTATATATATATATATTATTTTTATATAAATATNTGTGTTCTATGCATGTATCATTTCCATATTATATCTTTGGCATGTGCTCTCTCTCTCTCTCTCTCTCTCTCTCTCTCTCTCTCTCTCTCTCTTTATATATATATATATTATTGTTATACAAATATTAATAAATATTTAATATTATTATACAATAGAGAAATAAATAATTATAATATAATACTAATTTATATAATACAATACTAATATAAATAATTATATAATACTAATGCTATTACCATCTAATATTAATATTAAAAAAAATTTATAATATATAATCTAAAAATCTAAAATCATAAAATTAAAAAGAGCATTGAAATTGAAATGTTGAATTTGGGCGGGACTTATCGCATATATGATATTATCGAATATTTGAAATTATTGCATATATAATATTATTTCGGATATCCGATTAGGCTTGGTATTTGCTTTGGATTGTGGCTTTGCAATGCCAAATGTGGATGGTCAACCCAAAAGACGTGTTCACCATATTTCCTCTGATCTCCAGACTTTGACCATGTAGCTGACGACCTTTTTTCACCCGAAATTGATGAAATAAAAAGGGTTTCTTAAAGGTCCATTGTCACCTTTCCATCAATATGATTATTGTCAAATTTCGAGTTCAGTAAGTAATTATTACTTATTTTCTAATTGAGTTTTCTTGATAAAGTCCTAATTGACAGACTGATTGAAAAACAACTATAACTTTCAAATGGTTTAACCTTTTTGAAATCTGAAACATGCGTCACATTCTATGCTTCACCTACTATAAGAAAAAAAAAATTTACAATTTTGTAAAGTTTAGAATTAGTTAAGGTGGTCAGACACGAGAGTTTTTTATTCTGGATAAGTTATAGCATAAAATTCATAATTAATTAATTATTTGGTAAAAAATTACACAAAAATATGTGTCACATTCGGGCATGAGTCTACTACTTATATATAGAATCTTGTGAAAATATATCATCATTTAATTGTGATTAAGGTGGTTAGACAAACATGTATTTTTTATCTTTTTCTTGAAATTTTTGTACTACTACATTGAAATCTAAAATATTGAACAATTAGATTATTTTTTTTTCAGACAAGAGCTAGTAGTTTAGAAACTACATTCAATTTCCTACAGATTCTGTTCTTACAACTTTTTCACATAAGGTTGATAAGATGTTCAAATTTTTACGTCAAGTTGACTAACCCTGATTTTCTGATTTTTCATTGCCGCTTAAGGTCATAGCTTGGTATACCATGC
>MU227519.1:203216-225550 GCA_018584345.1 Thuja plicata
TAATTCTCTTTGGTCATTCTCGGGTAGACTCCCACGCAAGGACAAGGTTGTTGTTGATGCATTAAGAACATTAATTGAAAAGTTTTGGCATGACAACACAAGGGTTTCACCCAACCAAAGAGACGTTTTTAGGAGGATAATCAGATCTACAAATTGTATGCCACATCCAAAACACTTTTTGGATATGACACAAACACAATTTTATGAAAGATTCCTCCAAAGATTTCCTCAAATTAAAATTAGTCAAAGATTTTTTGAAATGGTAAAACCCTTTTACATCAAGATTAATCATGTGCACACCACATGTTGTTGCAAGCTACATATTGAATTTTCCATGCATTATGATATATATCGTCATGTTTGTTGTATTTTGCACACTAACACTATTTTGCAGAAATGTGGTCTTCAAGCACCTCCTACATCATCAAGAGATTTTATGTCAAGTGTATTATGAAATCAAGATGATGGTTGCATTTATTATAAGATGATGTGTTTGAATGGATCTTGTAGTGCATGTGGTGGTATGAGAAAGTTGTGGATACGTCACCATCTAGAGAGCACAAACGAGATTGGAAATACATTGGTTTCTTTTGGAAAATACAATACAGTAACTTAAGGTCTAAAATATGGAAAAGAACTTAAGAGGTGTGACTTAATGAAAAGTGATATATGTGTAGCTGATTTTATGAAGATTTTTCAAGAGAAACTAGTTTATGAGTACATACGGCATTCACATAGAGCTAGGTGGTTGGATGCACAATACAAGATATGTAAGGACACATTTCCCCTTGGTACTATTGTCTCCATTGTTGATTTTTCTGAGAATTATACACTTAAACCTCAGAATGAAGTGCAAGCATTGTATTACCATTCTATACAAGTGACAATTTTGTACATATAGCATTCTTGCATGCACATGATAATACAAATGTAGATAAAAAGGTTTTAAGATAGTATCACTTCTATATCAGTGATGATCGCACACATTCATCAGACTATTGGTTGAGTATGATGCATGTGACAAGTGACGTTCAATGTTTTTGGAATTTCACCGAGGAGGGGCATGGAAAAGGCGAGCATGATGATGCAGATGCATGTGTAAAAAGAGCTCTTGCCAAAGAGGGATTGACGTACGAAGGTGGTGCAGAGTTAATAAATGCAGAAAAAATTATGCAATGGTGCAACTCTATGATGGGAACAGGTAATGAAGGTAAGTCTATGGTTAATAGATTTTTTTGGTTGATAGGTGAGTCTAACATTGAAAACTATCTAGATTTTTGTACACTTACAAGATCAAGTGACATGCACTCATTTAGAAGTTCAATTGTAGCATCACTGGGTATTTATACAAGATTACTATCATGTTTTTTCTTATCTTGTATGAATTTTGCGTGGTAGGAATGCAAATCAAAAGAGTGGGTTGACAAATGGTCTTATACACCTTTGCAACCGCTTGATACATATCAACTTCCTAGAACACTACAATTGAGCCAGTTTGAAGCACCAGTGGATTTTGATCACATATTTGACCTAGTTGAACCAGGTAATTTCTCAATTTATTCTTCATTTTGAGATTAACTATGTTGAACCTACTTGAACTCATTTTATTAGGTGGTTAAGTGTTTAGGGTGTTATCTTATCCCTCTATAAATTGTAGGTCATCTATATGCAGTTGTTGCAAATGAGAACAATGAGGAAGGGATTGATTACTTTTTGTGTGATTGTATTGAGGGCAAAAATAAATTGACAACTACAGTCATTATTGGAGATGATATTGAGTACCCAATAGGATCCGTTGTTGTGACAGGGACATGGATTAGAAGGTACACTATCAAAATATAATGTGTTCTTGTTTGACAACTTTGAGACCTCTTACCATCATTCTATTACACTTTATATGTTGAATTTCGTATTAATTTATGCTTCTATGAAATGCAGGTACCCTATCCAAAAATCTAAGAAGTGGTTCTTTCAGGACTATGAGACACATAGACATATTTTGCATTACTCTAACCTTCTTGTTGCAACAAATATTGAATTGATAAAGTATACTAATAGACCTCGTAAAAAGAATTTATGGAAACTTCATGAATTTGAACACGAGACAATACTTGACACAATAAGGGTTAGAGCTGATCCAGAAGATTCACTCAATTAGTTTTGGGCCATCATGAAGAATCATTCTACAAAATGGTAGAATTATTTTGACAATTTTGTATATGAATTTTGCGAAACAATCTAACTTCATTTTTTTGTAAATATAAATGACTATGAAGAGGTCTACATGCATATTTGGAGACCACATTTTGTATATTAAAAGAAGATCAAATTGCATATAAAAGTGGCCATAGGTTGATTTGTATATACCGAGGGGCCACATTTTGTATATTTTACTGTGTACCATTTAACTAAGAGCATATCAGTGAATTATTATTCATTACAATTATAACAATGGCTCATGCAGTGGATATCTCATGTTTCTCTAAATTATAATAATGGTTTATGTGTAGTATTTATGTATGTATGTTCATTTTCATATTATGTAGTTATTTATTTATGTATGTATGTTCATACTACATCTTTTTCATGCGTTGTATGTATGTTCTTTTCTATCTTATATCTTTGTCATGTGTAATAGACCTAATCTTTTCCAGAGCAACTACCTTGAAAATATTTTGTCAAACCAAAGTAATAGGATTAATCTACAATTAAAATTATGGTGTTATATGTTATGCTTTGTGGACGTTTGAATTGTTTTACTTCTATTGCATCGTTACACTTACATGTTGAATTGCATGGAATTTATTTTAAAGCATTATCCGATTATTGGTTGAGTTGGTTCATTACTTGTTTAAAATTATTCACCCCCTCCCCCTAGTGCCTCTATATACTAATAATTGGTATCAGAGCCTAGTTCCATTGAAGAAGCCTAACAGCTTGGGAGAGGTCCTTAAGGAATACATGGAGTTTTATAGAAGGAAACTTGCAGAGGCTGAAGATATGATTGAGAAACTCAAGGAGTAGTTGAATATTTCTAGGGCTAAAAGAAAAGAGATGGTTGAAAAATTGAGTGAAAGTTAGTTCATTTGTCACAATGCATTCTATGAGCTAGGAAGAGCACTTGTGAGTGATTCTAAGGTCCGAGATATGGCTCTCCAAAAATCGTTGCCCAATTTGTCTTAGTGCACCTTGGGAACACTTTGGTCTGACTTGCGCCGGAACATTCTTGATGCTTCGCAAGAAAAACAATATCTCCCCTAGTGTTTACTTGTCCAACTGGAGTTGATGGATCTGATGATTTGGTTCCACGATGAACAGTTTGAAAGATGCACCATTGAGCAACTTTCAACTAAGTAATAATGTGACTTTTTGCACCAACCGAGATTGGGTCACCAAATAGAATCTAAGTGGAACCTCCCAGAACAAAGATACATGCTTTTAGGCCTCCCCAAGATGTCCTTGTGCACTTCACGGATCTCTGATATCTATCACGAGGTCTGAGATATGGCTCTCCAAAAATCGCTACCCAATTTGGCTTAGTGCACCTTGGAAACACTTCGATCTGACTTGCACTGGAATGTTCTTGATGCTTTGAAAGTGAAAAAATTTCTCCCCTAGTTTTTACTTGACCAACTAGAGCTAATGGAACTGACGGTTCGGTCCCACAACGAACGGTTTGAAAGATGCACCATTGAGCAACTTTCAACTAAGCAATAATGCAACTTTTTACACCAACCGAGGTCGGGTCGCCAAATAGAATCTAAGTGGAATTTCCCAGGATTGAGCTACATTCTTGTAGGTCTTCCCAAGATGGTCATTGTGCACTTCATAGATCTATGATATCTCTCACAAGGTCTGAGGTATGGCTCTCCAAAAATCACTACCCAATTTGGCTTAATGCACCTTGGGAACACTTGGGTCCAACTTGCGTTGGAACGTTATTGATGCTTTTCAAGTGAAAAAAGGTATCCCCTAGTGTTTACCTAGCCAACTAGATCTGATAGAGTTGACGGTTTGGTCCCACGATGAACAATTTGAAAGATGCACCATTGAGCAATTTTCAACTGAGCAACAATGCAAATTTTTGTACCAACCGAGATTGGGTCGCCAAAAGGAATCCAAGTAAAATCTCTCATAACTAAGCTATGTGCTTGTAGGCCTTCCCAAGATGGTCCTTGTGTACTTCATGGATCTCTGATATCTCTCACGAGGTCTGAGATATGGCTCTCCAAAAATCGTTGCCCAATTTGGCTTAGTGCACCTTGGGAACACTTGGGTCTGACTTGCGTCAAAACTTTAATTATGCTTTGCAAGAAAAAAAAGGTCTCCCCTAGAATTTTCCTGGCCAACTAGAGCTGATGGAGCTAACGGTTTGGTCCCACGATGAACAGTTTGAAAGATGCACCATTGAGCAACTTTCAACTAAGCAACAATGCAACTTTTTGCACCAATCGAGATCGGGTCACCAAATGGAATCCGAGTGGAATCTCCTAGAACTAAGATACATGCTTGTAGGGCTTCCCAAGACAGTCCTTGTTCACTTGATGGATATCTTATATCTCTAACGAGGTCCAAGATATGGATCTCCAAAAATAGCTGCCCAATTTGGCTTAGTGCACTTTGGGAACACTTCGGTCCAATATGCGCCAGAAGATTCTTGATGCTATGTGAGGGAAGAAAGGTCTCCCATAATTTTTACCCAGCCAAATGGAGCCAATGGATCTGATGATTTGGTCCTATGATGAACGGTTCTTGATGCTCTTGAATTGTTAGTGGTATGTGACTAGTAGAGAAGCATAGACTAGATGCTCGATTCCCCAAAACTTTTGATGGGTATAAGTTTAACATATTATACTCGATGACATCTAAATTCCAATGGAATAGACATAAATTCACTTAATTCATTCATGATTTATTTTCTATGTTTATGATTCATGTTTATTAAGTGAATTCAAGATTTGTGTGGTATGTGTGTGCTTCACTATATTCATTTATATCGTTCATGACACTTTCCCTCAAAAAGGCTATATATGGAAATTCTTATTCCTCCCTTTGATCTCCTTGATCCTAGGGTCTGAACACCTTAGATTATCTATTCTAAGGTAGGAACAATCTTTGGTTTGGTTGAAATACACCTACAACCCCAAATTCAACTTTTGACCTACAAGGGCTATTAGGTCTCTCCAATGAAAGAGTAACACAAAGTGTATTTTTGTTGAAGGACTTGATGGACTTGATGGGATTTATTTTAAATGACTCAATACTAATGGCTATAACCACCAAATGGTTGGTTAAAGTCGTTTGACCCCCTAACCAACCTAAAACAACAATAATGAAAAAGTTGCTCGACAACATTTGTGCAACTTTTGACAATGTTGCAAAATGTTGCTATTAGGACCTATAGACCTATTGAAATGACTTAGAAGACCCTTAGATCCTATATTAGGACCTTTATTATTGTTATGATTAACAAGGCAGAAATAACAATTTCATACAGAAATAACAAGGTTAACAAAGAATAATAAACCAAGTTAGAAGAGAACACAAGACACAAAGATTTAACGTGGTTCACCCAATCCCTGGGCTACGTCCACCAAATAGCAAAGTCCAATATTATTCTTATCCAGTGATTACAATTAGATCGCAATGCGTAGATCCCTTATAGCTCAATACTGTTATAAAACAACATAATAATGAAACCCTAACCCTAAGCCAATTTATACAAAATTTATGTCGCTTTAGGATTAGAACATGTCGGTCTAGAAATTTATGCCTTGCAGAAAGGTAAATCACTTTCCTGATCAGTTGCCACAATATAATAATCTCCCACTTGGAGACTGATCAGACTCCACATAAACCAACAATTCTCCCACTTGGAGACTAATCTTGTAGCTAAACCACTACCCTGTGAAGCTCCCACTGGATCCAACCTTCCTGGAATTTGTTGTTTTAATATTCTATTCAATCTAGAAGACCAACCGAAGCTGAACAATAATTTAGCTTCTCCCTCATTACAACCTTTGTAAACATATCCGCTGGATTATCATCTGTATGAATCTTTTCCAGCTTTAACTGCCCATCATCCAAAAGTGACCGAATGAAATGATACTGCAACTGTGTGTGCTTTGTCTTTGAGTACAAAGTAGAATTCTTCACAAGATGAATGGCACTCTGACTGTCTGAATACAGATAGTTATCCGCTTGTGGATGTCCCAATTCTTCCATGAAGAATTGAACCCATATCATCTCCTTGGCTGCCTCAGTAGCAGCAACATAATCTACCTCTGTAGTGGATAAAGCATTCACCTTTTGTAATCGAGAAATCTAACTCATTGTTGTCCCACCAATAGTAAATACATAACCTATAGTACTCCACCTGGTATCTATATCTCCTGCCAAATCTGAGTCAATATAGCAATGAATAGTAGTAGTAGAGCCCCCAAAGTGTAAACACTTATTAGGTGTACCTCTCAAATATCTGAGAATCCATTTGATTGCATTCCAATGCTCAATCCCAAGGTGACTCATATACCTGCTAACGACTCCCACTGCATGTGCAATGTCTACCCTAGTACATACCATATCATACATTAAGCTCCCTACAACTGAAGCATAAGGTATCTTAGCCATTTTAGCCTCTTCTTCTGGTGTCTTTGGATACATCTCCTTAGTCAATTTCAAATGACCAGGCAAAGGTGTAGTGACAACTTTGGCATCCTTCATAGAGAATCTTTGCAACACCTTTTCAACATAATCAGCTTGAGATAGAGTTAATTTCCTGTTCTTCCTATCTCTGCAAATTTTCATGCCAAGGATTTGTTTTGCTGCCCCCAAATCCTTCATAGAAAAATATTTTGCTAACTGTTGTTTCAACCCCTTAATATGATCCATATTAGACCGAGCTACAAGAATATCATCAACATATAAACATAAAATAATGTAGATGTCCTCATTTAACCTCTTGAAATAAATATAATGGTCAGAATTACATCGAATGTATCCATTCTCATTCATAAAAGTATCAAACTTAATATACCATTGTTGAGGTGCTTGCTTCAATCCATATAAACTTTTCTGCAATTTTCACACTAAACTCTCCTTACCCTTGACCTCAAATCCCTGTGGCTGTACCATATATAATTCTTCATTCAAATCACCATGAAGAAAAGTTGTTTTAACATCAAGCTACTCTAAATGCAAATCTTCAGTAGCCACAATACTTAAAACAGTATGAATAGAAGTCATTTTAACAACTAGAGAAAATATCTCATCAAAATAAATACCATGTTTCTATGCAAATCATTTTACGACTAATCTGGCTTTAAATCTTTTCTTACCTCCATCTTCTTCTTTCAACCTATAAACCCATTTATTCTGCAAAGCCCGTTTACCTGCAGGTAACTTACATAAATCCCAAGTCTGATTTTTCAACAAGGAGTCCATTTCATCTGTCATTGCTGACTCCCACTGAAGCTTTGTATCCACCTGCATAGCTTCATTATAACAATCAAGTTCACCAGCATCAGTTAATAATATAGAATACAAAGAATGTGAAAATCTATCTGGAGATCTACTTAGCCTTGTTGACCATCTAACATTCACTTGGGTGTGTGGCATTTGTTTTTGTTGTTGTTGTTGTTGCGGATCATAAGGAATTACTGGAACATTATCTCTTGGAGTATCATCCAACTCTACATAATCAGTGTCTTTCTTCTCGTGCTGTCACAACAGATCTTTGTACAACACTTTCTCATTGAATATGACATCCCTGCTTCTTACAAATTTATGATTCTCAAAATTGAAAATTCTATAGCCAAATTCATCAATGCCATATCCAACAAATACACATTTCTTTGATTTTTCTTCTAGCTTGGTTCTATTTTCAAAATCTATATGTGCAAATGCTTCACAACCGAAGGTTTTGAGAAAAGAATAACTTACCTTCTTACTAGTCCATGCTTCCTCTGGAATACCACAACCCAAAGGAGTAGAGGGACCTCTGTTGATTAAATAAATAGAAATATTTACAGCCTCTACCCACATGTTCAAGGGGATCCTAGCCTACAATCTCATAGTCCTTGCACGCTCCATTATTGTCATGTTCATGCGTTCATCCACTCCATTTTCTTGTGGAGTTCTTGGAATCATTTTCTGCCTATGGATACCATTTTAGGAACAATAATCTTCAAATTCTTTGCTGCAATACTCACCCCCGTTATCAGATCTAAAGCATTTTAATCTTTTACCAGTCTCATTTTCAACCAAGCTTTTCCATTTCTTAAAAGTTTCAAACATATTAGATTTCTGCCTAAGGAAATAAATCCATACTTTCCTAGTTGCATCATCAATGAAAGTAACATAATATAGAGAGCCACCAAGGGAAGATACCTGAGTTGGCCCCCATACATCTGTATGCACAAGCTCTAATTTATCATCTTTCTTTTGCTTCTCACCCTTCAAGAAACTAACTCTCTTTTGTTTCCCATACACACAACTTTCACAAAAATCTAAATTTACACATTTCAGACCTGGTAAAACTTTCTTTGAGTGAAGTAATTTCATACCTTTCTCACTCATGTGTCCAAGTCTGTTGTGCCATAGTGTTGTTTCTATATCCACAGCAACTGTTTCATATTCAACCTGCTCAACTGCAGCAATTGTTCCTGAACATTCATTTTTCTCTGTAACAATTAAAATAGAAGGAACAATATTGCCTATACAAAGATATAAGGTGCCTACTTTCACACCTTTTGCTACTACTAAGGGACCTTTTGAGACCTTCCAAATTTTTTCATTAAAAGTAATTGTGCAACCCTCATCACCTAGTTGCCCTTCTAAAATTAAATTTCTACTCAGCCTTGGAACATGGCTTACCTCTTATAGTAGCCAATGATTCCCATTCTGCAACTTAATCTTAATTCTTCCCTTCCCAACAATTTGACAAGGTTCATTATCTCCCAAATAAACTAGCCCAAAATCACCTTGGATATAATCACTAAAATAACTCCTATGGGGTGTAGCATGAAAAGAAGCCCCTGAATCTAGAACCCATGAATCATCAGCATTTTCAAGGGAAAGGACCAAAACATCATTGTCAGATTTATTACTTACCACATTTTCCTCCTTATTTCCTTCTTGTTTGTCTCCTTCTTTATTTTTCTAAGACCAGAAATCTTTCTTCTTATGACCTTGTTTTCCACAGTACCAGCAGTCACTAGGTCCTCTTGATTGAGACATCTTTCCCTTTGACTTCCCTTGTGATTTCCCATGATTTCCAGAGTTGTTTCCTCTATCTCTTGTTCTGCCTCTGCTTTCTGCATTCAACACGCTACCTGATGTAGATACACCTGAGCTTTTCCTACGAATTTATTTGCTCAAAATAACACCAATAACATCATCAAATTTTAGGGTATTCGTATTAGAAACAGAGTTACTAACGGCCATTATCAAGCTATTCCAGCTTTCTGGCAAAGAACACAAAATCAAGAGATCCCTAATTTCTTCATCGAAATTAATATTCACTGAGGATAATTGACTAGTAACTATATTAAACTCATTTAAATTATCATCCTCTAACCCACCTTCTACCATCTTCATATTAAATAAACGCTTCACAAGAAATACCTTATTCGAAGCGGAAGGCTTTTCATACAACTTTGCTAGGGATTCCATCAACTCTACAGTTGTCTTTGATTTCGTAATATTAAATAGCATCGATTGAGCTAGGCATAAGAGAATGTTTCCCAGTGCCTTTCTATCTAGAATATTCCAATCCTCCTAAGACATAGCTGCATCTTTCTTGGACACCCCTCCCAAAGGTCACCATAAATTCTTCTGATAGAGATAGTCCTCCATCTGCATTTTCCATAACTGAAAGTTCTGCCCATTAAACTTGTCAACCTTCACCTTACCCTCATCTGCCATAACTCCCACTTGACCGTGAGACTCCCACTCAACCTTGAGACCTTCCTGTAGAGGATAACTGATAACAACCGTAGCTTTGATACCAATTGTTAGGATTAACAAGGCAAAAATAACAATTTCATACAGAAATAACAACCAATAATAGAGAATAATAAACCAAATCAGAAGAGAACACAAGACACAAAGATTTAACGTGGTTCACCCAATCCCTGGGCTACGTCCACCAAACAGCAAAGTCCAATATTATTCTTATCCAGTGATTACAATCATATTGCAATGCGCAGATCCCTTACAACTCAATACTGTTGTAAAAAAAAACATAATAATGAAACCCTAACCCTAAGCCAATTATACAAAATTTATGCCGCTTTAGGGTTAGAACATGTCGGTCTAGATATTTATGCCTTGCAGAAAGGTAAATTACTTGAAAGGTAAATCACTTTCTTGATCAGTCACCACAATATAACAATTATACCAAAATAATCAAACCCACTTATCCTATCACAGGTCATGAGTCTAATCGACCTTAGGTTTATAAAGACACCTTAGATAGATTGACTTTACAATGAGACCAATCTAATCAAAATGAATGCTTGATCTCTAGGATATAACCATGATTACAAATATGTGAAGATGAACCCATGAAGACTCCTGTCCATGCCTGGTGTTGCTTGGGTGCCCTGCACCAAAGACCCCTATAACTTCCTAGGTGTACCCAAGGAACATTATATGTTTGAAGTTACTTAAGGGGCTCAAATTCGCATAAAATATCCCTACATCCACTGTCGAAGAACAAAAACCAAACTCTCATACTCTGTATTTCAGTCACAAAAAACTTACAACAACAAACATAAATTCACTTAAGTCATGGAATGCATACATATAGAGCATGAAAGATACACCTAAATACAATGTAGCACATCAAGCATTAATTCACTTAAATCATAAAGTATACATGTGAACATATGTAGCACAAAAAGTGTACACATAAAATTGCTTATGTCCTGAAGCAAACATGTAGTACATACATTATGAAGCATAGACATGAATTCACTCATTCACGTAGGTCGTACACATGAATTTAGGTTATGAATCATATACATGAAGTACACACACAAGTACATTAATTTATAGAAACACACATGCATATACGCAATTCACATGAAACAAGAATACACTTAACGCATAAACATCCAACCAACAAAATCAAGGATCACATTTGAAGTTTCATATATAAAAAAATGAACAATAATATCGTACATATCAATATATGAAAAATCCATAATAGAGTTACAAAAAAGTGACATCAACTATGTCTAGGTCAATATATACAATGTACAAATGTCACATGTGTGTGTGTGTGTAATTTGTTCATTCAATGACCACAATTAGATCTATATAATGTCTTGATATATCTATGACTGTGGTGGATCATCAAAATTGAGCTTCTTCATAGCAACACTTGGGTCACTAAGTCTCTGCACAAGAATAATTCAAATGCTAATCCATATATCTTATCTCAAAATAATATCAAAATAAATAAATATTGGGTTGTAATTTGTTGAGAGTTGAATTATTGATTACCTCATCTCTTTCTCCTATGCTTGGGCTGAATGATAAATGCAATGGGCTCTGTCGTGGGCGATAGGAACTCCTAGAAAAATGGCGAGGTAGAGGAAGGACGGGCACTCCTGAAGGGTCCTATAACAGGAAAAATAAATAATACAAAATACATGTTATAAACAAGAAATACTAAAAAATAAAAAATGCATTGGAACTCCTATGCTGAAGGGAGCCAAAACCATTCATGAATCAATTCAGACCTTTTCTTGTATGGTAAAATAGAAAATATGTTATAGTTGAGAAATACTAGATAATACAAAAAAATGTATACACTAGATAATACAAATGCGTACCGAAGCCTCAGCTGGATCTCATGTGCTAGGAAAGGGATCCCTAAGAAGTGGAGAAGGAGCTATAATAGGTAAATGAGAATTCATACGCAAGTTAATAACCCAAAGTTGTTGACAATCAAGTTATAAAACTATAAATGCATGTAGTTGTCTCTAAACAAAAAATGTTTAACATGTATATAGAAAAAATACATACCATAATCTAAGATGGCTCTACTATACTCATATGAGGATTCACCTCATCTGAGGCATCTATGACCAATTCATGTATGAAAATTCATAGCAAATGACATACTAATAGAGGAACATGATTTCTAAAATATTTCGAACAAACAAGAATGCGATTGAAAGAAAATATGAAAACATGTTACCTCCTCCTTCTCCTGAACATTAGCAGTGTCTGGTGCATTCATTAGTTCAGTGAAACTCGATTGATTCTACATGTATACAATAAACAAGTCAAGTGCATTCATCAATATAGACTACATTGAAATATTCATAATATATTTCAACAAATATACTTAAATTGGACTTAATTACCTTTTTGTTTCAGTTTCCCTGATGATTTCTTCCTCTTTCATAATGACCTCGAGCTTGGTGGGGTAGGCTAACAAAAAAAATTAACATAAGAGAAATAATATGATACCACATGGGTTCAATTAAAACTATAAACAAGAGGTGTGCAAAATATGATACCACATAGCTCTGTAAGCCAAAGTCAATGGCAGAAAGGGTGACATCATCAATCTCAGAAATCTGAGCCCCTGACAATCCCTATAAAACACCAAATAAATATATAAGAAATATTTTACAATCAAGATTATGATTCACTTGAATTCCACAAATTCTTATGCTCCACAACTCTATTATCACAAGTTTATATACAAATTTTACGAACCATTATTACAATATAAACAAATTTCTCTTCTTTCACACACAAGACTATTCTTTAAAAAATTTGTAGGACCACAGTTAGAGAAGGATGGTCTGGATTGTATTTGTGGAGGTCAGAGGTTAGGACCACTTTTGCAACATGTAACAAGATTGTTGTAGCTTGGTAGTGAGTATGTTTTAGTGTGTTTACCCTTAGCATGGGAGATTTGGAGTACTTTTAGGTTGAGAGTAGGTGGTATGGGCAGTGATGAAAATATTTTGGGTGCTTATGAACCTAGGGCGTAGAGGGGTTCTTGTCTATGGTGAAGATATAGACTATTATATGGGGACTGTCCTAGTATGACAGTGAAATGCCAGAGAGTATAGTTTACTCAACTAGCAAGTGAATGTGCTTTGAGCGATAGGATAAGGACCTTGTGATAAGTTGAGGGTTCTTGGGGTGTCTTAGAAGTTATATGTTGGGAGTCTTTAGAAGGCCATGGAGGTGTATTGAAGGATTGAGGACATTCACAATCAGTGAACAATCATAGATTGTATTCATGATTTTGAACAAGAAATAAGAGGAAAAGAATGATGGTTGGATGTTCCAGATGATGTTCAAGGTTGATTCAGAAACCAATAAGTGATTGGTTGGGGTATGAGTCTATGTATGAGTTCAGCATTGGTTGAATTGAGTCCAAGTATGGAGGGAAAGAGTTCAAATCAGTTTGAGTCATGATGGTTGGACAAGGAAGTGAACTTGTTCAAAAGTATGATTTCTAGGTTACCAATAGATAGGGGTCTATGTTGAAGCCTTTGCATTCAACCTAATTCCTTGAGGGAGTACCATCCTTTTATGAATTCCTTGAGTTGAATTATATTAGAATAGATTCTTTGACCATAAAGCAATAGCAAACAAACATACACTAATTCTTTGACCACACTAAGTTACCACCATACAAATTATTAAGATATGATATTTTGAAAATAACGTATTATTCTATTTCATGAATATTTATAAAACATTACCTCAGGTGTTCGAGCTACTTGTCCACATCTACTAGAATGAGCACTCCTTGGTGTACTCGTACCACCAGCTACACCCTGCAATTCATATTATTCATGTATCAATTTAGATTCTTCTATACATAAAAAAAAAAAAATTATTTAGGTAATTAATTAAAATAACATGTCAAAACACTAATTTAAACAAACATGTGTCGGCTCTATGCCATACACCATTGACAATAGATCATCTATGAGGGTCATATCCTCAGTAGTGGGTGCCTCACATCTTCTCCCACAATATACACATGAATGGGATTTTGAATGATCCGCACTTGCAGGACTATCTACCCCATCACATATACCATTACAACTGATGCAGATATGTTTAATGGGCTGGGCTGACCCTACAACTATATCTAATGATAATGGAGCTGGCATAGGATGAGATGATCCTAATGGTGCATCTGATGAGGATGGAGATGGCGTGGGATGGGATTATCCTAATGGCGCATCTGATGAAGATGGAGGTGGCACACGCATTGATTCGTCCTCTCCTTCAACTAACTGAGTTTCATGTTGGATAATGACATCAGTCAATTATGCAGCTGCATGAAGAGTTTGTATATCCATAGACTCCTTTACCACTACTAGGACCACAACATGAATGAGGGGTTTTCTCGCAGTATGCCTCCTCTCTTGTTGTCAAGTTATCCTACATTCCCCGGGTCTATCCTACACAGAGTCTCTCTCTCTCTACCCTGAAACTCACGAAATTCAAAGTAATTTGGCTTCTCATCGAGGATAAACTCACAATATAGCTTCCTCAAAAAATATAAAGGCACCTCATTATTATTACAAGGTGGTTGGTCAAATACCATGTACCACCTATCCCAAAAAGCTAATTTCATCCCCCTATGAGCACACCAATGTATAGGAAACCATTTTGTATTATCTTCTAGGGAGGTGCTAGTATTAGGATTGGTAAAAAGGGCACATATGTCACGTTTTTGTATGGCTTTTATTTTCACATCCTCGTATGATAAACCATCAACATAATATGTATGACATTTATCCCTCCATGAACCCCATTTTTTCACCTCTTGAGACACCTCATTTGCACTACTGGACATTTGTTCTAATGTAGTGGCAATGGTAGAGTGATCCTGAAGACCGAAAGCCTTCAACCTATTGACTAATATATTAATTTGTGCACTATTTTGGTTAAGGAATTGTACGAGGTCCTCTTGTGTTGCATTTACATGACCTAATGGCACATGTGGAGGGTCTACGAGTGGTGATGGTTGTGGATGAGGAGAATTTTGAGGAGGGTTTACGGGTGGCGATGGTGATGGACGAGGAGAATTTTAAGGAGGGTTTACGGGGGGTGGTCTTTCATTTTTTTTTCCTCTTCTTCGGTTGTTTGATGAAACTGATATGAAATTAATAAAAGAAAACAAAAAATTAATATCATAACCTAATTTGATAACAAATACAAAAAAAATAAAATAAAACATACCTTTGTTATGAAGCGTCATTGCTTGAAAATGTGGAAATTGTAGAAGAAATGTTGTTTTCTTCAAAGAACGATCGGGTTTTGATATTTTTTTCCCTCCTTCACTCTGTTGCTTTGTGGTTTAGGAGTTAGAAATGGCCTAAGCCCCGGGCTTTCCAAAATATATTATATTTCTAATAACCCCATCGGGTTATTAGAAACATCTCAAAACCTGATCGGGTTCCGAGAAAGATAGAGTTTTTTAATAATATTTTCTAGGCTTGATTACCAAGCCTAGTACAATTTCAAATTTTCAATAACCCGATCGGGTTATATGAAATTTGAATTTTTTTTTAAACACGTGTCCACTTTTTTTACTCAACTTGGTGCACATACCCGTATTGTAAAGCCATTGGGCTCATGCTTGTAAATGAGGATATTTGAATCCTCGGCAACAGTTGGGATATTTCAAAATAAGTGAATGTATTAAAATAAACAGTGCTGTTATTATCATTATCCTATGGTTTTCAAAGATGGGAAATTGTAAAGACATGAAAATCCAAACTTTTAAAAAGTTTTGGGCAATACCAAAGGTTTTCTTTACTCGGTTATTTCCTGTCAGTGCCCGCACTGAATCGAGTTGTAAAATTTTGTAATTAATTTAATATAATAAAATATTAGCTACGACCTATTATCCATAAAAAAAAGAGGGGTATCCAGAGGTGATAGAGAGAGAGAGAGAGAGAGAGAGAGAGAGAGAGAGAGAGAGAGAGAGAGAGAGAGAGAGAGAGAGAGAGAGAGAGAGAGAGAGAGAGAAAAANAGAGAGAGAGAGAGAGAGAGAGAGAGAGAGAGAGAGAGAGAGAGAGAGAGAGAGGAAATTTCAAAGTTAAATCTAAATTAAAAATTAAAATAGAAAATATAAAGTTAAAATATATTACAATTCAATAACAATTAAAATAATAATTTCAAAAACTAATAGTACATATTAAACATTTTTAGTTAATAAATAAATAGAGGAAAAATAATAATTTTATAATTTATTGGGATTCACATATTAAAACAATACGTACTTATATAAATATGATTAATATATTACAAATAATATTAAGAAATACAAGTTCGGTATTAAAAATATAAAATACTATAAAATTAAAGGTAAACATAGTTCAATTCGCAAACAAACTATTTCTTTTTTTAAAAACATAAAAAGTTAAAAATAAAATGAAACCTTTTAAAAAGGTTAAATATTTGTTAATTTTAAATATTTTTAACAAAATATTAGTTATCATTTTAAGCCTTTTAAAATATTATGTCAAAAAAATTTATCATAAAATATTTAATATTATAGTTCTCATAATTATTTATCTCTATCTTTTATTCAACTTAACAAATACAACTCAAATTAATAAACATAGATCATCAATTTCAAAATTCAATGAAAAGGTGAAGCACTTTATTAAATAAATGTGGACAAAATTAGACACAGAATAAAGAGGCATGTGATATGACACATTCAAAATGGTAAAATGTAAGAAAAATTGCAAACTGACAAAATCTAGTGAATGACACATGAAAGGGGTTTATCACTTGTCTATTGAGAACTTTATTGTATAAATAACATCATTTAGTAAATGACCTACTATTTGATCATACTAAAAAAATGTGTACAAAAATAGAGAAAATTATTCTCTTAACCTTAGACAGACACCTCTTCGGCATACCCATTGCACACCAAGGTGCAATTGGTAGTTAATACCATTTTTGTTTTAGATTATATCTCTATCATGGGTCGTTGCTCTATTTTATTATTATGATATTTTAATTCACTAATTAATATTGTCATTATTTATTATTGAATTCTTATATGTGTGTGTGTGCGCGTGCACGCGTGTGCGTGTACGCGCGCACACACACACACACACACACATATACAAATACATATATATGTATGTATGTATATGTGTTGGCAAGTGGTTCATTCAGGAATGTTCTGGGACACTTTATGGTTGTCATTTATGGAAACACATCTAGTATGGATGGTCGCTTGGTGTCAAACACAGTTCTGGAGTTATAACTTGCAAAATGACTAAGTCTAGAAAGCAGAATTATAGAGTATAACAGTACAGTTTTGGTCAGCGAACATAGTATATGATGAATGAAGACATGCGAGCTTAGGAGAAGCTATGTTGGGATGTATATGACCTTCAGTTAAGGTCGCTTATGTTTTGGTGTTGATCATAGTAAGTTACAATATGTTGAAGACATGCGAAGACATATTAACGGTGATACAAGATAGATGAAAGGTTTTGATGAGTAAGGGAGTATAATGTGAATTCCAAATGGGCTATGTTGGATTCAGATTGAGGATTACCTATTTTTTGTTAGTGTATGATCGCCAACTTGGTATTTACCTTTTGTATAAGTTTTAACTCTATTTTGTGATGCATTAGAAGCTAACTGGACATATAATGATGTATATATAGGAAGAGCTTTATGTGATAGAATGAATGGATGCGAACAGATGAATACATTGTGATGTTAGAATCAGATAGATGGTGATGTGAGCTACAACTGGAACTACCTAGGCATAATAGATGCTTGTATTGTTCACTATTGAGAAATCATTGTAACATAATCATATTTCTGATATTATGAGCAGTGAGCTCAGTATACCTTTAACATGGTTTTTGTATTCCTCTAACAAGGAAATGTGCTAATGTACTAATCAACTCCTAACAGGGCTAGGTCTCCTAACATGGACATAATACTGTAAGATAGAAAATGATGTTAATGGACTAAGAGTGTTTTTATACTCAAATCACTTATCACCTTACATTTAATGTTTAGAGTGGAGTGATAAATAAGACATTCCCCTTTATTCTCAAATGCACAAAGGAAGGATCCAAAGTATGATGCTTAGGCTTCAATAGAAAATGATGTTAATAAAATAAGATTGTTTTGATTCTCAAATCACTTATCACCTTACATTTAATGTTTAGAGTGGAGGGATAAATAAGACATTCCCCTTTATTCTCAAATGCACAAAGGAAGGATCCAAATTGATCAACCCAAAAAGGATCAATGCATAAATGAATCAATCTATTGGAAATAAGAATAAAGAAGGAGATCTTAGGTTTCCCTCTTAAAATGTGTGTGAATGAATGTAAATGTGTGATAGATTTAGAATGATTAAGGATTTGAATTGAAATGGATAGGAAGAATGCACTAATCGTGAAATATTGTAGATCTAAAGAATGTTGTTTTCTGAGGTATGTACTCTATTTTTAGAAAATCCAAAGTATGATCTGGAACCAGAACACAGAGATGAACAAAACCCAGAAATCATTTTCTGATCTGACACCGTCTTGTGAAAAAGGTCGACCTTGACCCACAAATATCACCCCTGACCCAATAATCTCGACCCTGACCTGCACAGGTCTAACATAAAATTTGTTCACGGATCCTGATAGTTCGCTGAAAAGGGTATCCAGATCTGAGTTTGAATCCATAGTCCCAAATTTGTACTTGCAAGAAAAAGAGGTTTTGTTTGTTGGGGGGGAGGGGTTTGCCTTATTCAAACCCCAATTTAGGAATTAACCTTGAAATTAATAAATTATAGAATGCTAACAAGTAGTAGAATTGAATCTAAGAATGAAGCTATGATATTGAATAGATATGCCAATGTAATTCAAATGTAAGCAAGTATGTAAGTATGAAAGCTTGGGTTCAATAGAAACTATAAACCTCCATGATTGTATGCTTGGAATCCACTTTGAAGAGAGGATGAATGAGCCTTGAGGATGCACAAATGATCTTGAAGGAAGATCACACCAACATGATGGATAGATCTAGGGCTTGAATGATAAATCTTGAATGCTTGAACCAAATCCCTTCAAAGGCTTGAAAGCTTGAATCCTTGATATTCAATGGAGAACTTGAATGCTTGAGAGGAAGAATTGAACACCTTGAGAGCTTTAAAACATGTATAACATTGGATGCTTGAACTTTTGCTTCTTGACAAAATCTTGGTTAGAGATTTTTGCACTTAGAAGGCTTAGAGAAAATGAGAGAGAAAGGCTTCCTTTTATATGAAATTAGGGAACAATCTTCTAAAGAGGCAAACATAGGAGAATTAAATTCCAATTAGACACATTCCCCTAGAAGATGACCTATATTAAATATAATTTAGGATTTTCCGCTTCGGAACCCAAAATAGTCGACCCGAAAGCGGGAAAAATGAATTTTTGATGACCTCTAGAAACTGACAAGCTTCCAGATTTGAAAGGGGAACCCAGGTCAAGGTCAAGGTCGACCCTAACCTAGGTCAAGGTCAAGTTTGACCCTGACCCAGGGGGTCAGAACCCCTGGAAAAAGTGCCAGGTGGGATAGAAGGTGCCCGGAGAGGCCCAATCAAGGTCTGAAACAGGCACAGAAGCAGGAGATGAAGCAGAAATGAGGGGATAGTATGATGGTGTTAAAAAACATAACCTAAGGAGGGCTAAAGGTTCTTAACATGGAAGTTCTTCCATTTTAAGATGATACATTAAGCCCCCACTTTAGCGGAAGTATGGAAATCGAACATGCTTTCGGTAAAGTTAGAAGAAAGACTTTGGTGGATCGCAACAAGGTAGAACATCACTAGATCAAGGACATAAGTCCTTAGACCAATGATTCTAACTCAACATACATGCATAAAAGATATGAAAAATAAAGAGCAATCAATCATAGAAACATACATGACTACATAAGCAGGACAAGAGCAACACTATAGATAACATAGCTTCATGATCTAATTCTACTAGCATGAAAGTGAAAAAGAGAGAAAGGAGATAGTGATTACCTCGTCTAGTAAGATGCCCACCTTACCATGAATCACCAAGAGGGAGAGCCCAATAGGTTCACCCATAAATTAACTGTGCTTGTAATTGTAATGCGTCTTCTGACGGCTTTTGAAAATATCCATAGATCCACATTATTGTATCACTGTGAATATAAAATGTGTGTCTTTTTAGGATTTAGCAACTTATGTGCGTTACCTTTTGAGGATTTAGCAAAAATAAAAGTAAAAATGTGTGTCCCTTCAGGATTTAGCAACTTATGTGCGTTACCTTCCGAGGATTTAGCAAAAAATAAAAGTAAAAATGTGTGTCCCTTCTGGATTTAGCAACTTATGTGCGTTACCTTCTGAGGATTTAGCATGTTGAAAAATGTAAATTAATGTAAACTATAGTACAAGGGAGACCCTACATATGCCCCCCTCCTTATCATGACTACCTACTAGGCAGGATAAGGAAGAGAAAGAAGATACCTACTTCACAAGGTAAGGAGATATCCAGCTTAACAACAATGTATACCATATTCTTAGCGAAGAGTCTTGACCCTTACATCCAAGAACATAGATAAATGTGAAATGGATATGTCACTTATGGAAAAAGAATCCTTAAAAAGGAAGAGATCATATTAACAAGACCCCCACAATAGAGGAGTGCTTAGGATAAAATGTCATCTTCTAAAGAAAAGATGGAACAAAGATTCAATCATCAAGCCCCCTGTAATCAAGAGGAAGAGGAATCTCGGAATGAAGGAGTCAAACTCTAACCCAAAGCAAGAGCAAGAGTTTATAAAAAGTATAGTTTGCAAAATAAAGAAGAGGTGATGACCTAGGACAATCACCTGTTATATAAGAGGGTATCCATAGTCAAAAACATACATCTTTATAAGGAAATAATGTTATATGATAAAAAAATGCCATTAAGCTAAAGAAACTAGATCCTTAGATAGAGAAAGAAGGAAAATACCTTGCCCCCCAAGGGTTAAAGCAAGGGATATATCAAATTATATCAAGAAATGTTGTAAAGAGATATCATCTGAGAAGTGAAAAAGTAACCCTTATGAGGGATAGCACACTATTCAGTTTCCAAGGTGAGAGATTTATCAACCATGGAAACCCAAAAACAATGAAATAGGTTATAATTGAGGACATAGATCCTTAATGCAAACCAAGATTTTCATGTATGATTGGATATCACATAATAGATAGCAACTGCTTAACCAAGGGAAAGTGGATCCAAAAAAGACAAAAAAGAAGCAGATGGCATCCTTGCCCCCCCAAGGGTAGGGAAAGGGATGAAAGGGGACCTATTATATCGCTCACAATACTATGCAAGACAACGAGCCCCCAAAGATTAGGCTAACATTGTTTACATAATATGGAGTTACATAATAGGAACATAAATGTTATTTAGAGAAAATAGGATTGAAATATAACTCATTGCCATATGATATATAAATAACTTTACTATCAATGAGCTGCCTAATCTTATAATTTAAAGCTTTAAATTCATTAGAGTGATCATGAAATCTATGATAGAAACAAAAAGGAAGAATCTTCAAGTATAGACTATGTTTCTTTTTGCGTTTAGGTATAATAATCATCTTAGCACGAAGGAGTTTAGGTAGAACAACCTCTTGGTCAAATTCCTCCATAGGGTCATCATGTTTTGAAATGTTATTTGAGATGTTGGTAACATTGTTATGTTGTTGAGGATTATATCCCAATCCATAAGAATTCTCATGCCCCCCCATTCTGTAAGGGCATTTGAATTCCTTGTTTATGCTGAGTACATCCTTGACTATGGAACATTATTTAACTTGTAAATGATAACCAGGACCATAACAAGAAGTCATATCAACAGGAGTCAATGGAACTTTGGTAGTCACTATGTCATCATTAGTATGTTTGATAGATTCACAAGAAGTAAAAAAAAAGGAATACATCCTAGGAGAAGATGGGGTAGGAGCTTGATTCTCCATAGGATCATCACTAAGAGTGAGAGCATTAAGGGAATTCATATCATTCCCTGCTAATGTCTCATTACTAGAAGAAATCCCAATTAGAGGTAATGTATCAATAATGTTTTCTTCTTTATCTAAAATGTCTACATAAGGAGAGTGTGTTTTAGAAAAAGAGTCATCAACATGTATGAATATGTCATTCATTAATAAATCACCCTCTTGTATCAAAGCATCTTCACCAGGAGGAGATAAATCAATGTCTTTATCCAAGGGTTCATCCCAAAAAGTAGAATCACCCATAATGGCTTCATGAGGAAGAGAGTAATCA
>MU227519.1:235366-246624 GCA_018584345.1 Thuja plicata
TATATATATATATATATATATATATATAGTCTATAATGAGCACAAAATGATGTCTACATAATATATCTAGATCAGTATTAACAAATATAACATCACACAATGATGTACACCAGTTGTACATACTGTGTTTTTGTTTAATCCATGCTACCCATCCTATATGCCCTTTCATCCATTTCAACTCTTTATCTTCTTGGATATGTTGGTTGTATGGGTGTGTAACTCTCATTGCCATTGGAATGGGGATAGCTCTTGTAGGTACCTCAACTACAATGGGTGGTATGATTACTATAGGTACCGCTACCACTGGTGCATCTATTTCTCTAACACCCCTATTTCTTTGATACATGAGCTCTGCCATGAAGTTGTGCAACACTATCTCAAAAGGTGTCCATTCCTTGGTTCTCCTTACCCATGTATATCCATGGGATATCTCCCATTAGAATACTCTTGATAATCCATCTTGAAACAGGTCCTAAAACTTCTTCCTAGAAAGCTTCATAATGACTACATAGCCTACATGTCAATGCCACAAAATATGAGTCTCATCATAGACTTGGTAAGAGTTCTAGCCCTGCCAAGTTGAAAACATTGTCATTTCTAAACTTCCAAATAAGCCAAAGAATCTCAACTGAAAGACTAGAAAAAAAACATTATGATCCTTTCTAAGGCTCAAGATATTACCAAAAACAATCTAAAAAATACTAATATTCTAATTAATCCAAAGAAACCAAACAACTTCCATATCTCACTGGAAAACATGTAAACAAATAATAAATGCCTTAATGTCTCAAGAGTTTTGCACAATGTACATAAATTTAAATCCCCATTAGGTTGCCTAAGAGGGAGTCTGCGGAGTATCATCTTCCACAAAAAACATTTATATTCTAGTTCCACTAGCCTACCCCAAAGGTTCTCAAAAGTTTTGCGCCAAAAGGAAGACTCATGGTATATAAACCCGACAAGAGTTAACATGGTAGAAGATTTCCTCATTATCAGCAAGGAAAGATTATATACTTTTAGCTTTGACACAAGGGAGAGGTGTACCATAGGGCCATTGAAAGGACATAAATCTATTATCATCAACATTACATTTCTTAGGGAGGAAGAGATACTAGCATGCCTCCCTTAATACAAAGTATGTTGTCCACTGCACCCTCAGAATGCCATACCTTTAACTAACCTGCTCCCAATCCACTATTTGTCCATCTTTAATGATATTTTCTAATATTGTTATCCCCTTCACATCCCAGTTCTTTGTTGAGCATCCTTGTAACAAAGCACTTGGGGTTTATCTCTGTGTTTTAAACTCCACCAAATTGATCTTTCACCACATACCTTTTTGATACCCAAGATAACTCCATTCTAAGATATAAGGTGCCCCATATGATCCCATCCTTTCCAAATGAATTTAAACACATTTGGTCTAGCCACTTTAATTGGGAAAATACCAACAATGAGATCGCAAAGGTGGAGACCCTTCCACAATGTACCTTTACATGGTACTGTTATTCAAATATTATTTCTGATCAGAGTCTTCCATGGTTCCATCCCTTGAAGTGCTTTGAATGTCCACTTAGTTGCAAGTTTTATGCCCTGCACTCTGAGATCTTTCAGCCCTAGGCCTCCCACTCCTTTATTCATGGTGCACCACAACCACCTCATTGTGTTCCTTTTCCTACATCATTTACTGTCATACCATAGGTAATCTCTAATTTGCTTTTGTGTGTGATTGAATTGATATTGATTAAAGAGTCGAGCATATGTGTAGTAAATTTTTTAAGAGGACAAGATCTTCTGACACACCTGGTATCTCCCAACCATAGACAAGTAATGTTTATTCCACTTACTCAATTTCTTGTCTATTTTATCCCAAATCTTGTTCCTTATTAACATAATTATTAATAATAGTGATAAAATTAATACATTCTCCTATATTACTTATTATATTTAATAAATATATTATAATTAAATTATCTCTTCCGATCTCTTTATTAATAATCTCATTTATATTGTCATTAATATTAATAAATTTATCAATATTAATAATATTATTGTTAACTACATTATTTTCATGTTTGAGTTCTCTTTTTAATATATTCCTTAATATTAGTATATTTATCGTTAATTTTATTATTTTTATTGTATTTTTTATTTTTAGATTATGGGATTATGTTCTTTTTTTCCTTCTTTTGTGGATTTTATTGTTATTTCCTTTTCTCATTTTCCGTCTCATAAGATTTTTGTTTAATTTATTTGTTCCTCATTTCTTTTCTTTCTTTGTCTATTTCTTTGTCATTGATCTTTGTGCTAAACTTGATTCCTCCTCTCTATATATATCACTCATAACTATGCAACTATCCATCTTTCATCTATGTGAACATTCTTTAATCTCGATGACAGATCAAAGAGTGTGATCCGAAATGCTGACGCAAAAAATACACACACAATCAAATTTAGAAACACTAACGCCAACTATTGTGGATTGTGGAAAATTAATACATTTAAGTGATATTGGCATCAAATAAGACTGCCTACTTTCTCCAACTTTATTTGGCAATACATTGATGATTTAGAAGAGTGGTTAACAAGACTATTGGGGAGGAAGTTCAGTTGGCTAAATATGTAATAAATATACTTGTATATGCAAATGATCTCTCATATTAATTGATAAAAATGGCTTATAATCTAAGGGAGAACTTGAAGGTGCTTGAAATATTTTGTCAATAATTTTGGATGCAAGTGAACACTTGCAAAACCATAATGATGACCTTTTTATAGAGAAATAAAAGAAGAAAAATCACTTTCTTTTTTAAGGAAACTTTTTGGAGGTTGTTAATGAGTATAATTACCTCGGGCTTGGTTTTCATAACAAGATTAATTGGGAATTATGTAAAGTAAAAATAATTCAAGGGAAAAAAATTCTATACAAAATAGTTGCATGAACACATAACTATGAGATTGGAGAACCAAGAAATTTTTTTTTGGTTTTCTAGTCACTACAACGATCCTTTATGGGTGTGAATTTTGGGGTAGCAACATGTTAGATCAGAAATGGAGGCAAGCAGGAAAAAAAATCTATTCATAAGCAAGCTTAAAATTTAAAAAACAATTTTGTATGAGATTTTATGGGCCAAAATAGACATCTTCCCTTTGGAATTGATTTAATTAGTAAGTTACTTAGAGAAGACTCGAAATATAAAAAAAAAACACCATTGACCTAAGATTATTTTATAGGAAGAGCTAACTAGAAGGAAGAAAACACGGGTAAGACAAAATAACAAATGGTTGAATAAATATGACATTAATATGAAGGAATGTCCAAATATTAATGAGGAAATAAAAACCTTTGTAAGGGAGGAATTAAAAAATGGCACTAACAAACCAAGTTGGGAGGAAAAAAAACTTATTATATTAAAGAATTTAACCTTGTAGGAGGTCATGAGTAAAAATCCTACATAGTAGCAAAAATTAGATGCAAAGAAAAAATGTTGATAGCCCAACTAAGGACTAGTTTTTATCACTTAAAATGTAAATTAGTAGATCGATACAACTTAAAGAGGAGTGGGAAAAGAGAGTATACCTATTTTGTAACATGGGAGTGGTAGAGACAAAATGTCATTTCATCATGGAATGCTCAACGTATTATGACATTCACATTAGTTGTGAGGGAATTTTGAAAATTAATAGTTTAAGCACATTGTTTGAAGAAGCAAGACTAAGAAAAACAACAAACTTATTGAACAAAATTAATTATCGAAGAAACAAATATATAAAGGATATTACAAACTATTGAAAACTTTAGTACCCTATTGTTGAAGGGTCATGTGTTATTCTTAGATCTTATAGACTGCTTTAACCTCATATACTTTATTAAAAAAATTATTTCTTCATTAACATGTCATGCTTTGATAGATATGATCTATTTTTCACATGTAAAATTATGATATTGTTATCAGGATCAAACTCATTGATCCATATTTCATGAGTAGTGGTTCTCAAGAATTCATCTCTCCAAGAACTCATCTCTCATTCACATTCTGTACTCATTACATCTAGGTGATGTTCACAAAGTCAAGGCATTAGATATTCCCAAAAGATACATAAATACTAATTGTACCATTCATTTTAATGAAAGATCTCAGTTTTTTATAACCACTATTTATGAAACACGAATGAATAAGTTTGAATAACGAAATACATTTTGAAATCCTGCAATATCATAATGGCCTCATTCATATCTGCCTATAACCTAATCTCTGAATATTTTGCATGGTTGAATAACTATGTCGAAGGCATTTTCTATATGGAATGCATGAGCTAAAGTTTTCATCCAACAACATCTAGTACACAAGAAGGGAAGGACGATCATCAAAAATCTCTCTTGTTATGCCGAGAGGCATCCTACAGTGGCAGCATAATTGGGGTGTACATAAAAAAGAAACCCTTGCCATTCTCGTCAGTTACAATTAAAATTTGAAATGAAACTATTAAATTTCCTTATTGACCTAACAGATAGAATCAGAAGTGGAAGAAACGAAATAAATTTAAAAAATGCCAAATGGCATTTAAAAAATGAAAGGATGGATAAGAAGATGAATGGCCTGACACATGGATTTGTATATCTGATAGTTAATTTTAGGTACTGCTCAAAGTAATTTTAAAATCTCTCACGAAATCTCTCTTACATTTGGCAGAGTTAAATTCGTAACTGGCAAGATTGGAAGATCAAACGGTTTCAATGTTGCTATTACATATTGCAACATTTTATGCAAATATCACAATTAGTGCATTTCGTGTGATGACATCCCTTCAGGCATTCTGTCAAAAATTTCTTGCACTTTTTTGTCTACCAAAGTATTTCTAATAAAAATCCTCATACCATTAAGCATTGATGCATCTCGATGCCCTATTTAAAACCTTCACTTTTCGCATAGATAAGGAGAATGTTGCCAAAGAGTTTAGTTTCATACCTACCAATCAAATTTGCTTGAAATTTTATGCGTCTCTTGCATGCACAGATTAAAATGGTAAGCATTGATTCAAGTATTTGTCATATTCTTTTGTGGTAATAATGGCTATTATCTCAATTAGGAGCACCTAAATTTGTGGCTATTTTCTATCACTAATCTAAAATTTTCTTTTCTTATGTTATGGGAGGTGTTGTGCTTATTGGGATTTATCAAGGAAGTCTGTGAATTATTCTAGAAGTTGGGCATTGAATTTGAAGCATTATACTCTATTTTATTTTGCTTACTATGTATCTGGTGGGTATGCATTTTGAATTTTCTTTAAAGATCTATCCTCTCAAGATGATTAAGGTCAAATTCGTTCCATTACCAGGTTGGGGAAGGCTGTCATGGTTGGGGAACGCTGCTCATTATCTCGAGTTCATTGAATTGGGTAGTGCATGTTAGCTCTCATATTAAAAGGTTTAAAGAATCACGGTGGCTTGCTCATGATCAAAACATATACAATCCACACTCCATACTATTTAGCCTGCATCATTCATTCACACACTATGAACATTAAAGAGTTTGCTGAGAAAAACCCAAACAATAGAGTTAATCATTGCAGTGATTTTCCTTTCGAGAAAATTGTTAGTTATGTAAATAGTAGTTGATTTAGTTGATTACAGTTCTAGATGTTACCATAAATTCTATGAAATTATACCGAAAGCTTGAGATTTCTCATTGTTTTTTAGATTCTATTTTGGTTAAACATTTGTTGGTGGATATATTTATAGATTTCCTCAACTTTCTATTATCAATTTACAAAGAGATTTTTCTTCTAAAAATCAAAGTTCAAAGGAAGTTTTCATATTAATTTTGTAACCAGATCGATGGATAGTAAACACAATCGCATCTTTCTCTTTAAAAAATATGGAATTGTATATTCTTTTAAATATCAGAGATATATAAATATTTATATAAATCATTTTCATATATTTTGAAAAAATGTTTATTACAATATTAAATGATATGAGTGTTATTTGTGTAAAATAGATAAGTTTCATAACATGTTATAAATAGAGTTTAAACATAATATTATATTATTTAGATAAAATAAATTAATAGAAGACTTGTAATTAGAAAAATAATAATTATTTGAAAGATAAAAACATACTCAGCACATTCAATGTATTCTACAAGTAAGAATAAAAATAAGATTGGCACATCACATTACTATAGTTTGATTAGAAACTGACAAAAATGATTTCAAGTGATTTTTATAAACACGGTCTAAAATGAAAAAAAAAAAAACATATTGGTAAAAATTGAGCAAAATAAAAAATGAGATTAGCATATTAGCACATTACATTACTAGAAATTGATTATAAACTCATAAAAATAATTTCTCAATTTTTAAAAATAAAATGAAAAATGAAAAATTTGTAAGAAGACATTAAAATGAAAATAAGATTGGCATATTACATTGCTATTGGAATCTGATAAAAGTGATTTCTTGATTTATATGCATAAAATTCAAAATGAAATTTTTTTTATATATTTGACTAAAAAATATAGTAAAATAAAAACAAGATTGACACTTTTCATTAGTGTAGCTTGATTAGAATTTGATAAAAAAAGATTTCTTGATTTTTACAAATAAAAGTTAAAATGTAAAAAAAGTTACATATTTGATAAAAAGTTGGTAAAACAATAAAATGCAAAAAAATGATACATATTTGATAAAAAGTTGGAAAAATTCATTTAAAGATATTACTTCTAAATTTGAAGGACTTACAATTTATCCTTATCTTTAAAAAAAGATTTGTTGACTTTTTATAAAGAATTTTCAAAAATGAAAGTTGCATATTTGGTCAATAGAAAAATCATTGAAATATTTTTCTACTTAATTTATAGGACTTATGATTTATTATCTTTTTAAAAATGTTTACAACATGATATTATTTTTTCCTTTTTATATAATTTTCAATATATATTGTATATTTATTATACTTTTAATAATACAAATTTTTATTCCTTATTCGTAGATATCTACTATGTTTATAAATAGAATATATATGGCAACCCTAACCCTAATAGTAATGCTAATACTAAGCCTAAGCCTAACCCAAACCTAAACCCTAATCCAAACCCTAACCCTAAGCCCAAACATTATTTAAATACTAACACTCACCACAAATTCTAACCATAACCGTAGTTGTTATCCTAACCCTAATCTTAACCCTCATAGCTAGCCATAATCCAAAACCTAACCTAAAACCTAACCATGATGTAAACTACAATATGAACCCTAAATACTAACCATAATATTATCCCTAACCTTATCATAACCTAAACCCTAACCTTAACTATTTCTCTAACCTAAGAATGATATTAAACCTAACTATACCACTAACCCAAAGCCTAACCAAAACGCTAACCATGATATAAATTGTAACCTTGACTCTAAACCCACACCATAACCCTAGCCATACCCCAAATCCTAGCCCTAGCCATTATGTAAACCCTAATTATAATGATAGTCTCAATCATAACCGTAAACCCTAAGTATAATCCTAATCCTAACTATAACCCTGACCCTAACAATAAAAATAACCCTAACCCTAATAAAAACTCTAACCATAGGCCAAAACATTATGTAAAGGCAAATACTCACTATAACCCTAGCCATTATCCTAATCCTAACCCTAATCTTAACTCACAACTATCCATATCCCAAACCCTTCCCCATATTGTTATGTAAACCCTAACTATAACCATAATCTTGATTCTAACCCTAAACATCTTAAACATAATTATAACCTTAATACATAGTAAAACCCTAACTCTAAATATTATGTAAACCCTAAACCCCACCATAATTTTACCCATAACTTTAAACCCTAACCCAAATCATAATCCTAACTCTAACACTAACTTAAACCATAACCCTAACACATCATAATCCTAACCTTAACTATTTTTGTAATCTAAGAGTGACACTAAACCTAATTATAGCTATAACACAAACCCTAACCATGATGTAAATTATGACCTTGACCCTGAACCCTAACCCTAACCATTAGGTAAACCTTAACTATGACCATTATCTTAATCCTAATTTGAAACCCTAACCAAAATTGTATCCCTAATCCTAACCTTAACCTTAACTCAAACCCTAATCCAAATACTAACCCTAAACCTAAACATTATTTAAATGCTAACACAAACCCCAACCATAATTTTAATCATAACCCTAAACCCTAATCCAAACTATAATCCTAACTCTAACCATAACCATTACTTAAACCCTAATTCTAACTCTAACACTAAGCCTAACCCTAACCCTAATAGTTTCTCTAACCTAAAAAATGATGTTAAACCTAACTATATCACTAACCCAAACCCTAACCATGATGTAAACTATAAAATTGACCCTAAATCCTAACCCTTCTCCTAATTCTCGCCCTAGCCATACCTCAAATCCTAGGCCTAACACCCTAACCCTAGCCATAATCTCAATCCTAATCCTAAACTCTAACCATAATCCCAAATCTGAACTACAATCCTAACCAAAGTTCTAACTATAATTGTAACCCTAACCTTAATAATAACCCTAACTATTATCCTAACCCTAATTATAATCTTTGCACCTAGATATAGCTCAAACCCTAGCCCTAACATTATGTAAACGCTAACTATGACCATAATCCCAATCCCAATCCTAACCCTAAACCCTGACCATAATCTTAACTATAATTATAACCTTAACCTCTACCCAAACCCAAAACATAATACAAACCCTAACCCTACCAGGTAAACATTGTGTAAACTCTAACACTATATGACTCCTAACCATAACTTTAAATCCTAACCCAAACAATAACCTTACTCTAAACCAAACCATAATCCTGACTATAATTATAATCCTATCACTAATTCTAACCCTTATCCTTACCCTAACTTTTTATGTAGCCCCTAAAAATAATTCTCATCCTGACATAAAACCCTAATCATGATTATAAACTCAACACTAACGCTAAACCCTAACCCTAACCCAAATGATGACCAAATCTAAATCCTCACCCTACCCCTAATTACAATTCCAATCCCAACCCTAATAGTAATTGATTCCCTACCCTTAACACTAACCAAAACCCTTTTCATAACCTAAAACCTATTATAATTATAATCCAAACCCTAACCCTAACCATAATTCTACCCCTAACCCTAACATAATTCTCACCACCCTAACATTAAACCCTAACCATGACCATAAATACAACCCTGACTATAATCACAATAATAAATCTAAACCAAACTCTAAACCTAATGTTAACCCAAAACTTGTTATAATTATAATCTAAATCCTAACCCTAACCATAATTATATGCCTAACCCTAACATAATTCTTACACATACATTAAACCCTAATCATGGCCATAAACCCAACCTTAACACTAAATTCTAATCCTAATTATAATAATAAATCTAAATCGAACCCTAACCCTATTGCTAACCCTAACCACGATATAAACCTTAACCCTAAATGATAAACCTAATCATATTAATTTATTTAATGTGATATGCGCGACATGATTGCTACTAGGAAATATATAACCTATATATTTAAAATACGTTGAGATGTATCAAGGGGTTTAATTTTTTCATCATTCAACTTTAATAAAACATAAAGTTGAAAAAATTTAAACCCTAACACTCAACAATTTATAGCTATAGCTACACAATTGTAACCCTAACCACAACCCTAAGCTTACTAACCCTGACCCTAATATTAACCCTAACCCCTTATCCCATCAATAACCTTAAATGTAACACTAACTATGACATTAATCCTAAATCTAAACCTACATCCTAACCCTAACTATGATGTTAATCCTAACTCTAAACCTACATCCTAACCCTAACTACAACCTTAATCTTACCCTAACCTTGACACTAACCCTAACCCCTAGCCCTAACCCTAATTCTAACCTAACTGTTAACATAATACTACTCCTAACTCTAAAATATACACCCTAACCCTAACCCTAACCCTATTAAGACCATTGACCCTAATCGTAATGCTAACCTTAACCCTAATACCAACCCTAACCCTAACACTAACCCTAATACTAACCCTAAATTACACCATTGATCCTAATCTTAATGCTAACCTTAACCCTAATTCTAACCATAACACTAACCCTAACCCAGATATAATTATATATTAAAATTCATATAATGTCTTCCATGTTGCACCGCGACTGCTACTAGCTTATATATATATAAAATACGCCGAGAGTTATCCTTCTCGAGGCGCCTATTTTAATCAATTCTAATCAACACGAAAAAAATAGGCGCACTCGAGAATGATTACTCTCGGTGTATTATATATATAGGTATATATAAGATAGTTAATATTTTATCCACATGCACGAGCATTGTTTTAATCATGACCATCGGTTCTACTCCCCGAGATTAACTTTTGAATGTTGTAACTTCATCCAACCTAGATAGATAAAATGAGTACCACTTTCTTTAAACTCGAATTTCAACAATAATTCTAAACCATTCGTTCTCACATGACCATCGGGAGTATGAGTGGTGCAGAGCACCCTAGGGTTAGCTCAAAACCCTAGCCCCAACATTTTGATAACAGTTTTGATACAAGTCTTTCAACGAGCAAGTCATGTTTTGCCTAGTCGCTTAGTCGCGGAGCCAGTAGAGAGCAGAAAAGTAATGCATCGCACACTCGCGAGCTAGTTATGAGTTAAGTCTATTAGTGCGCGAGTGCGCGACGAGGAACTAGTCGCTCAGTCGCAGACGGCTAAAACAGTGCGCGACAATGCGACGAGGAGCTCATCGCAAGCTCGCGAGGCAATTCGCAGTCAGAGCAAACACGGTGCGACAACGCGACGGTGAAATCAATCACTCAGTCGCGAAGACAAATAGTTAAGTCATGGTGTGCGAGTGAGTGACACCCGATGCATCGCCAAGTCGCAGGTGAATTGACAGTTAATGAAAATGCATGGCGAGTACGCGACATCGAGGTCATCGCTCAGTCGCAAGGAAAAGGTCAGCTCGGGGAAGTGCGCGACGAGTGATCATCGCTCGGTCGCAGAAGGAAAGTCAGCTCGTCTCCAGACAGTGCGATAGTGCGACTACTGTGCAGCGCAAGGTCGCGAAGGAAGTAGCAGCTCGGATGAACGTGCAGCGAGTGCGCGACTAACAGGCATCGCACACTCACAGAGCAAGGAGCAGTTAATGAAGATGCATTGCGGGTATGCGACTTGAGCTCATCGCTCAGTC
>MU227519.1:247136-258658 GCA_018584345.1 Thuja plicata
AGAGAACAGTTGGAGAACTGAGATCGACAGGTAACCACCAGGGTTACAGAATCGAGGAGAAGCCAGAGATAAATAGAGAAGAAGAACCTGTGAAAAGGGTTCAGATAGTTCAGTTCAGTTGAGTTCAGTGAGTTAGTTAGTTGCAGAGAATAGACTAGCAGAGAGTTGTAATCTTCTGTATAATCAATAAAGAGAAACTTTGTCTGTACTTTGTGTGCTTTGATTGTTCTGAGTAGACTTCTGTAAAGGGTTGTTTTGTTTCTGTTAGATAATATGGGTGCTTCTTGACTCTGATAATCTGCTAGATGGATTGTGACAGTCAAGAAGCATCCACCTTGTACATTATGTTTGTTTCTGTATTTGTGTTAGATGAGAAGCTAGTCAAGTTTGCAAACAAGTCCTAGGCGAGCCTATGGTCCGGCTAGAGAGACTTCTAGATGAGATAGATAAGTAAGAAGGTGCATGACTGTAGGGAATTCAGTCATGAAGAGTAAGAGACAGTGAGGAGTAAAACATTTCGGTGGGTAGGGAACCTAGGAGAGAGGGATCAGAAAAGTCTTTCTGGTTAGGGTCTGAGAGTAGCCCTAAGATACTCAAAGGTGAGTCTAGAGAGTCCTTGAATTGAATAGGATTCCAGGTGAGATTCCTAGAAGAGAGTAGGAATTTCAGAGAGTTAGGTGACCTCCCCATCAATGAGCATGGTTTTCTACACTGCTTTAACAATAAATGCATTGGAAACACGTTGCGTGGGAGAACTGCAAGAGAGAAAAATGAATGACAAAAAAATGCAGAAAAAGAATGTGGTAATGAAAATGAACATTGACATTGAACTAAATCACCTTGTTTGTTCATTTTTCTTTTTCGCCGTCGATTGTTCATGACATTAACTCTCACTGACAGTACCTCCCATGTGCTTGAGACAAGTACAGTGACACATCCTTGGAGGATTTAAAAACTTGTGCAAGTACATTATACATTAGTACTAAAGTTACATACAAATGAGATAAAGTAACGCTATCCTTGAAGAGCTTTTTCCCCTTTGCATTCATGTTCATGTAAAACTATAAAAAAAATAGAGAAACAAGAATTGCAGAGATAAAAGAGACAAACAAAGAATTAGATAAACACAACAATGATTTTATCGTGGTTCACCAATTGGCTAGGTCCACACTGAGCAGAGGTTTCTTATTGAAGTAAAACAGAATGCCTTACAATTGTTACAGCAGTAGCTTTAATAATAAGCTCTCAATACAAAGAGTCAGAAGACGAAGAGTCTTATTTTGGAGGGAAAGAAGAGATGTTCGTTAGACTTCATCTCAACAATCTCCCACTTGATGGCCAATGGATGCTACCAGTGATCAACCATACCCCTGCTCGCCCTGCTGATTTATCTTTTCTTTACAAGTCCAAGAGAAGTCCTAGCGCATTCAAACTTCTCTTTGGGTACAACTTTGGTGAATATGTTATCCAAATTGACCTTAGTGTCAATCTTAACAACCTTCATCTTTCCTTCTTCGACCATGTGTCTCACAAAGTGAGGATGTATTTCAATGTGTTTGGAGCGGCACTGAGATGTATGATTATGAGCCATGAAAATGGCACTGTAGATATCACAAAATAAAACATAATCATCTTTTTGATACTTCATATCACCAAGTAAATGCTACAACCAAATAATCTCTTGAGCACCTTCAGAAAGAGCCAAGTATTCAGCTTCAGCAGAAGAAAGAGAAATATAGTATTGCATCATCGAGGCCCAGCTAATGGCAGCTCTGGCAAACATGAAAGTATAACCGGTAGTAGACCTCCTTTTATCCAAATCACCAGCAAGATCAAAATCCTTGAATCCTTGCAACTATTTATTATTTCCACCAAAACATAAAACATAATCTGAAGTGCCTTTTAAATATCTTAGTATCCATTTAATAGCTTCCCAATGAAGCTTCACGGGATTGCTCATGAACCTACTTACAACTCCCACCGCATGGGCAATGTCGGGATGAGTGGAAACCATAGCATACAATATGCTACCAACAAGTGATTTATAAGGAACATTGTCCATGAATTCCTTTTCCTCTTATATTTTTGGATACAATTCAAAAGACAACTGAAATTGAGAAGCAAAAGGAGTAGAAACCATCTTTGCATCAGTCATGCCAAATATGTCCACAACTTTGTTAATGTAATCCTTTTGAGACAAAGTAATTTCTTTCTTCTTTCCATCCCATGTGATTGTCATGCCAAGAATCTTCTTGGCTCCCCCTACGTCCTTCATGGAAAAATTACTTGCCAACTTTGTTTTCAACTCACAAACAATTCTAGAGCTTGTACCGACGACCAACATGTCATCGACATATAGAAGAAGAATAACAAATGTTAGAATAGATAAAACCCTATTCTCCCAAGAACACCTGCATGCAAACCTGTCACATGGAAGAAGCAAAGACAGAAGATAGAAGAAGCTATGGAGGCCAAAAAGCCAGAGACATCATATCCATGTTCAAAGAATGAATTTCTATTATGAACAAAATGATTACAATACAATCTCCTTACAAAAATACAAAGAGGTGAATCCTTATAAAAGGAAACATGAAACCCTAAAAGGGAAAACCTAAGGTAAGCTTAAGCAACTAGAGTGAATAGGTGAGTTACTAATTAGATCGAAATGATTTAATTAATAACTCAAAGGTCTATTACTCTAACACCCCCCCTTAAGATAAGCTTAGGGAGAAGCAAAACCTAGGAAACTACTGTAGAAAGCAGGAAAGATGGGTCCTGGCAACAAGGCCTGATGAGGCATCCAAGTACAAGAAATCTCTATGAAACAGGGAAATAAAGAAAACCCAATGGGAAAAACTTTACCCCAAAAAGAGATGAACTAGATGAAGGAAACAAAGCCTCCAATCTAGAAAAAAAGTTCTAGAGAAAGGAACAAGAAAGAGCAAGAAGTATCTCCGAAGCATGAGACTGCAAACACTGTCAGAAGTAACTGCTAGAACCCCCACTAAAGTGCATGACTGGGTAGAGAAGACAAAGTCTGAAGAGCTGATCAATCAAACCAAGGAAGCAGTACAACCAACAAGTGAACCCCCCCATAATGCTGAACAGGGAGAGGTCACAGGAACACTGAAATGCAATGCCAGAAACATCTGCAAAAAGAAGAATCAGGAACACCAATAGTGCAATAGAAGTACAAGCATAAGATAAAGGGCGCTATCACCGACACACAATATGGGCTAATGTCGTGGAAGGTACGCTCACTTGAAAAAGGTGGATGAGCACAAAATGACAAAACATCATAACCCCCCATCGCACTTTATAACTGAGTGCGAGTACAAAAAACACACAAGGTGCTCAAAATCCTAGATATGCAAAAGTAGGCACTTTATCTTAGTGTGTTTACAGAAAAAAATAATGTTACAGAAGAGAAGCATACAAGCTCAGAAGTCAGAAAGAAGAGTGAGCCAGAAGATCAGAAGAAGAGATCCCAGGACCTGTAGAACCCAAGTAATTCGCTAGAGTACAAAAGAGAAAAACTCAGAGGAGAGAGAAACTCAAGCAGAATCTAGAAAAAGACCCCTACAAATAAAAATTTCACTGAACCAGCTTTTCGACGATGTCTAGTTTGCCAAAAATAGAGTCCGGATGAGCAAGATATGGCTCCCGGAAGGCAAAACCAAACATTGGACTTTGACAGCAAAAAACACTATTAAAATAGTAGAGCCAAAAAACCTAATGACCATGGTCAAAAAGAGCTCAAAAAGAGCTTTCTGATGATATAACGAAGTCCAAAAAAGGCCTTCGTATGCTCCAAATAGAGTGAAAACAGTGAGAAGGGCTCAAAAAGCATCAAAATCCAGGTTTTAAGCCCCTGGGGCTAAAAAAAATAAGCCCCCTGGACGCATGGCGCACGCAGGGGTCTGGGCCGGAGCCCCTGGTCACCAATGTGACTAGCCGCTGGCAGTAAAAGCCCGCGGGGGCTAAACATCCCCTTGGGCGGCACAGAGGAGCCGGGTGGCGCAGAGGAGGCCCAAACAGTGGTGGAGCCGGGCACTAAGCGGTAGGGGCCGCGGAAAGGGGCAATGGGCCGGCGGAGGTGGGCGGGACCATTGTGGCCAGAGGAGTAGGGGATGGCGAAGGGCCGACGGAGTGGTGCAGGGCGGTGGGGGCCGCGGAAGAGGTGGGTGCCGGGGGAGAAATGCCGGTGGAGCCCCTGCCGGAGGAGCCTGGAGCGGTGGCACGGTGGCGCATTTGAAAAATACACAGCTCGCGCTTTAAAAAGGCGAAAAAACCTTTGAAAAATAGGTTTTTTTAATTTTTTAATTTTTTTCTCAGTTTTTGTGTCGTACGACACTAGAAACCAAAATTTTTTTGCCTTCAGAGCCCAGATGTCCAAAATGGACAAATTTTATGTGGTTTCTAGGGTTTTGGGGTGCTTTGAGCTCAATGAAGATGTCTGTTTGAGCCCAAAGTGACCAAAACCAAAGCCTTCCCTAAATCACCACAAAAAACTCTGAAACCCTTGACAAACTTCCTGATTCTGACACGCTTCAATGAAATACGAACAACGAGCAGCAAGCGAGCTCTGATACCATGTTAGAATAGATAAAACCCTATTCTCCCAAGAACACCTGCATGCAAACCTGTCACATGGAAGAAGCAAAGACAGAAGATAGAAGAAGCTATGGAGGCCAAAAATCCAGAGACACCATATCCATGTTCAAAGAATGAATTTCTATTATGAACAAAATGATTACAATACAATCTCCTTACAAAAATACAAAGAGGTGAATCCTTATAAAAGGAAACACGAAACCCTAAAGGGAAAACCTAAGGTAAGCTTAAGCAACTAGAGTGAATATGTGAGTTAGTAATTAGATTGAAATAATTTAATTAATAACTCAAAGGTTGATTACTCTAACTAGAGTGAAAAAGTGAGTTAGTAATTAGATCGGGACAAGTGGAAACCATAGCGTACATTATGCTACCAACAAGTGATTTATAAGGAACATTGTCCATGAATTCCTTTTCCTCTTGTATTTTTGGACACAATTCGGAAGACAATTGAAATTGAGAAGCAAAAGGAGTAGAAACCATCTTTGCATCAGTCATGCCAAATCTGTCCACAACTTTGTTAATGTAATACTTTTGAGACAAAGTAATTTCTTTCTTCTTTCCGTCCTTTGTGATTGTCATGCCAAGAATCTTCTTGGCTCCCCCTAAGTCCTTCTTGGAAAAATTACTTGCCAACTTTGTTTTCAACTCACAAACAATTCTAAAGCTTATACCGACGACCAACATGTCATCGACATATAGAAGAAGAATAACAAACTCACCATTTGGAAGTTTCTTGTAATAAATACATGGATCCGATTCACATCTTATGAAGTTTTGATCAATCATGAAGCGATCAAAGTTCAAATACCACTGTTGTGGGGCTTGCTTCAGCCCATACAAGCTTCGTCTTAACCTGCAATAAAGATGTGCTTGCCTTTTTCAATAAAACCTTGAGGCTGCTCCACATACAACTCCTCATCCACATCACCATGTAGAAATGCAGTCTTGACATCAAGTTGCTCCAATTCAAGATCCCACATAGCTGCGAGTCCCAAAATAGTCTGGATGGTTGTCATTTTAACAACCGGTGAGAAAATTTCAGTGAAATCAATCCCTTCTTGCTGAGCGTATCCTTTTACCACTAATCAATCTTTAGAGCGTTTTGTACCACTGCCTTCATCTTTCAGTTTATATACCCACCTGTTCTTAAGTGGTTTCCGATTTGGTGGTAGAGAGACCAAATCCCAAGTGTGGTTACCTTCCAATGAACTCATTTCTTTGTTCATAGCAGTCAGCCATTTATCCTTATCACTTCTTAGACAAGTGGCTTTACAAGTGGCCGGTTCAGCTTGCTCTAAGAGCAACAATTTGAGCTTTGCCTCTTCAGCAAATAACAATTCATAATCTAAAAATTTAGAGGGAATTTTCCTCTGTCTGGTAGATCTCCTCAATCCTTGATTCTAATTGGAATCAATACATAATTTCCTAAATGCATTACTCTATCCAAGAGTCATCGAATCATCATGCTAAAAGTTGGAATTAGTCATTGGAATGACTCTGGCATATTCCCCTAATTCTATGTTTGAAGCAAACTGATCATCAGAAGACGTTATGTTTTGTTCAGCGCTGGAAGAGACTATTCTCATTCCATGTGAGTTTGTAGTGGAGGAGATTCTATGCATCCCACTAGAATCTGCAGTGGAGAAAAGGCGAGACCCATACTAGTCTTCACACGGTCCAGGCTGCAATTCACCCGAGCCATGTTGTTGCTCACGCGAGCCCTATTGTTGTTCACATGGACCTTGCTTCTATTCACATGGGTTGTTCTCTATTTGGAATGGAGAGACATGAGGAGGAGCAGTGTGGGGTGCAGAGTGAGAGGTAAGATCTCCCATGGGGAATTGACATGAGCTGCCCACGGGTGTTAAGGAACCTGTGGTAGACTTGTATTGCCAATCAGAGGCAAAACCAGACCCTACACTGCCATGTGCTCTTGCATATGCAGCTTCTTCATTGACTATATGTTGCGCGTGTAACCAATGCATTTCAATAATATTATCAATTGGAGATAAAGCATTGTCATTACCTGCAGATTGTGTGTGAGAAGAGGAAAATTCAGAATCAGAGGATTGTGTAATAGACGGAATTGGGGCTAAAATAGAGGTGGGTGTCGTATGCTAAGGATGTTCTATGTTATAGCCTTGGGAGGGGATGTGAGGTAAACTAATGCCATTGAACTGGCAATATCAAACAAGGGAATTTGTTCATTTCCATGTGTTTCTTCTGACATAACTAGAAACACAATTTCATTAAAAACCACATCTTGAATCCTTAAAATTTTATTCTCTATTGAATCCCACATATGAAAATGAAATTGATCTTCTTCATAGCCTACAAATATACATCACTATGATTTTGAATCTATTTTACTCCTGTTCTCCTCAGGAACATGAGAATTCTTGACAACCAAACACCCGAATGTGAGAGTAAGAAATTCTCTTTCCCAACCATTCTTCTTCCAGAATGCCAAAATCCAATCGAGATGAGGGACTGTGATTGATTATGTAAACAATGGTATTACATGCTTTTTCCCATAATTCTTTGCCCAAACTAGCATTAGAAATCATACATCTAGCTTTCTCAAGAATGGTTCGATTCAACATTTTCGCTGCCCCATTTTCTTGTGGAGTATATGGGACAACCTTGATTCTACGAATACCATAATCTGCACAAAAAAATATCAAACTCCAAAGAACATAATTCACCCCCATTATCCATCTTTAGACATTTTATTTTATGACCACTTTTATTTTCAGCAAGTGCTTTGAAAATTTTAAATTTTGAAAACACTTCAGATTTACAAGACATCATATAAATCCAAAATTTTTGAGTACAGTCATCAAGAAAGGTAACAAAATAGTTTTCACCTCTATAATAAGTTACCTTTGTAGGTCCAAACACATTTGAGTGTACTAGCTCTAGCAGTGTTGTCTTCTTGTCATGTCCATTCTTCAAGAAGCTGACCCGTTTTTGTTTTCCACAAAGACAATGTTCGCTGAATTCCAAATCTACAGATTTTAGACCCAGTAGTTGATCACGATTGAGCATCACCTCAAGGATTTCTTGCTCATGTGGCCTAATATTTGATGCCAAAGAGCTACATCGTTGCCCATGTCTATCATAGCAGCTCCCAACTCACTAGGACGCTCTAAAAGATACAAACTACCAACTCTATTGCCTTTGACAATCACCATAGAACCTTTCGTTACCTTCCATGAATCCACAAAGAAAAATGTATGGCAACCTTGTGTATGCAACTGACTGACAGAAATCAGATTTCTTTTTAGCTTTGGAATATGACGACCATCTTTGAGCAGCCATTGGCCTCCTCCTTCCAATGGCAAAACAAAATCACCTTTGCCAATAATTTCGCAAGAATTATTATCACCCAAATAAACTTTTCCAAATTTACCTTCTTGATAATTTGTGAGTGAATTCGTACAAGAAGTGGCATGAAAAGAAGCACCGAAATCCACAACCCAAGAATTTTCTTTTATGTATCTTACAAAAAGTACTAAAATACCATCATCCTTGTCATGTGCAATGTTTTCTTCACTGTCCAAAACCCTTTCTTGCACCTTTTTGTATTTGCGATAATCTTTCTTAACATGACCAACTTTACCACAAAACCAACAACCATTTTGTCTACCTCTTTGACTGCGATCTTCTTGCAGATTGAGACATCTGATTGTTGTTGTTTCTGCCTCTATCATGGCTTCTTCCCCTAATTTTGGTAGTCACCATTGTTAGAGATTTGCTGGTTGAAGACTCCATATTCTTCCTTCTCATGTCTTCGCTGAGAAGAGTTGTTGAAACTTCATCAAACAATAAATGTTTCATGCTTGATGTTGTAGTGCTAACAATGGTTACAACTCCATCCTAGCTATTTGGAAGAGAGAACAATAATAAGACAACCTTGTTTTCATAGTCTTGTTTCATGCCAATTGAATCCGCTTGGCTGATCAAAGTATTGAAATCCCTGAGATGATTTGTCATGGCCTCATCTTCCCTCATCTTCAATTTGTATAACTTCTTCATAATGAAGACTTTATTTGCTACGGATGCCATTGCATATGTGGCTGTGAGTTTTTCCCATACATCCTTTTTCGTTGCTTCATTCACAACATTGTACAACACATTATCATTTAAAGAGAATAATTGTTGCTTTGGATTTTTCATCCAGCAATTCCCAATCTTCATTGCTCATTGTGCTTGGCTTCTTTGTCTTCCCTTTGATTGCGAGTGAGAGGCTTTGCTTGATCAGCAAAGATTTCATCTGTATCTTCCATATTCTGAAATTCTTCCCAGAAAATTTCTGCACTCTTTAATCTTCCATAACTTTTGAAGAAATCCTTTCTGTTTCTCAACTAATAGTTCTAACCTGCTCTGATACCAATTGTAAAACTATAAAAAAATAGAGAAACGAGAATTGCAAAGATAAAAGAGATAAACAAATAATTAGATAAACACAACAACGATTTTATCATAGTTCACCAATTGGCTACGTCCACACTGAGCAAAGCTTTCCTATTGAAGTAAAACATAATGCCTTACAATGGTTACAAGAGTAGCTTTAATAATAAGCTCTCAATACAAAGAGTTAGAAGATGAAGTCTTCTTTTGGAGGGAAAGAAGAGATGTCCATTGGACTTCATCTCAACATTTCACATTAGAAATTGTTGTGGATAATTGATTTATATAATAAATACAAAATTTTATATGAGGGATTGGTCAAGCATGAGGGATCGATCTATCTTCAATTGTATCGGTGGTGGAGATGGAGATGCATTACAAAAGTTCTAGCAAGGCAATGCAAGAAGACACCACCCCAGAGTGATCCATTCGATCTTCCCTGCAAGTACTTGCCTGATCCTGGATGTGCTGAATGTTGACAAATTGATCAACTCACTTCACTCATTACCATATTTATTCAGACTATGGTCGGTGATAAGAGGTGGCGGGAAATAACAGTGAGTTGGGTTGTTTGAAATATTTAAACCTAAATAGATATAGAAAATCTTCCTACAATTGGCTCACTGAGCCCGTTTATTTTGTGGAATTTGTGTATGCTGGAATAACCAATTCTGGAATTCATCTATCCTAAAAATGAATTCTAGAATATGGGTTGGACCTGTTTGGTTCACCTGGAAGATGTTTGAGAAGATGCATAAGAAATTTTAACTGTTTATTTCTTAATTTTTAAAATATGGTGTGTATATGTGTGTATATATACACACATACATATGTGTGTGTATATATACACATACACATGTGTATATATATACACATGTGTATATATACATACATGTGTACACATACACATGTGTGTATATACACACACACATACACACATTTGTGTATATATACACATACACACATACACGCATATACACATACATATACACATGTGTGTGTATACACACACACACACATATATATATATATATATATACATATACATACACATATACACATATACACACACATATATGTACATACACATGTATGTGTGTGTATATACACACATACACACATATACACACATTTGTGTATATATAAACACATACATATATACACACATACACATGTGTCACGTGTGTATATAGACACGTGTGTGTATATACATACATACACATATACATATATATACACACATGTTTATACACATGTGTATATATACACACGTAGACATACACACACACATATGTAAAACTTAAATTTGGTTTTATAAAAATTGCAATTGGAATAGCCAATTCCAATTCCACCTATTTAGGTGGAAGATGCATATTCCCATTTTGGAGCAAAATTGGAATTCAAAAATTCCAATTCCAATTTTGTAAGATGGACACAAACATGGAATTGGCATTATCCAGAATTAGATAATGCCAATTCCAGTCTAATTCACGTGAATGATTGTCGCTTTAATACTGAGGATCCTTGATAGGTTGGGTTTTCATGCTCCTTGTACGTCTGTGGAGTTATGGTGTTTGTTTATGTGATATTTTCTTTCATTGTTTTTGAATTGTGTTTGTACACAGGATGTCGATTTCACCTTATCCTTATTGCGATGTAACTTAAGCCCCCACCTTTACTCTTTGACTTCTATGGATAGAGGTAGTAGGATATTCCCATCCCATCAATAGAGAAAGGCAGTAGGCAGTTATCCCCTCCCCACTAAGTGAGTACATAGAATTTCCTTCCCTCCTGGAATAAACTTTCAATCCTGTCCTGTCTAGAGAAAAATATTTTGGATTATCTTAGCTCTGTGATAATAACATTATATATTAGTTATATAATTTCATTTTTAAAATGATGATCATCAAACTCTTATGAAAAATGACACTATATCTCTTAATCATTTGCAGATTATAATCACACACATATGTTTAACACAAAAAGACATGAAAGTTTATAAGTGGGACATCATATATAAAACACAAGATCAGAGAGATTGAGGAGTAATATTATAAAAATAAGAACATGGGATTGGATCTAGTACATAATCAAGTTTATTATCCAATGGACAAACCACAACATACCAATCTTATTCACATTTACGAGCATCCATACAGGCTATTGCAGGTGGAATTTATTGTATACATCTGGAACCAGCCCATAAATTTGCAAGCAATTGATAAATGACAATAATATGTAAAAGTATATAATATTAGCTGATAATTTAAAAAAAATAGTAAGTAATATTGGATGACAATTTTTTTAAAATAAAAAATTAGTAAATAATACTAGAATGCAATTTTATTAGTAATTTATGAGTTTTTTCCTAAATAAGTTTTTTGTGTGGAGATGTAGCAATAGAGAGAGAGAGAGAGAGAGAGAGAGAGAGAGGAGAGAGAGAGAGAGAGAGAGAGAGAGAGAGAGAGAGAGAGAGAGAGAGAGAGGGAGGG
>MU227519.1:258708-269016 GCA_018584345.1 Thuja plicata
AGAGAGAGAGAGAGAGAGAGAGAGAGAGAGGGATGGAGAGATAACAAGATAGAGACATAGATAGAGACAGAGATATGGAGATGTAGAGATTTAAAGGTATAGGAAGGGGGTGATGGGGAGAGATGGATGGATACAGAGAGGGAGATGTGTCTATATATGGAGGGGAGAGAGGAAGATAAAGATAGAGATGAATATAGAGTAAGAGGATGAGAGAGAAATATATTGAGATAAAGATACTCGAGAGGTAAAGATAGAAGGGAGATACAAAGGGATACATAGAGAGGGAGAGATAGAGAAGAAGAGATATAAATAGATATAGATGGTGAGATAGATTAATAGAGAGATAACGAGTTATAGAGAGGTTGAGAGGGAGAGACAGATAAAGGGACAAATACGTATGACCTTCCATACCTCATCGACATACCCATTACATACTAAGGTGTGATTTCTAGTTGCTAGATCCATGGAATTCCAAAGGGTGTCATAGGGGAGAAGGACCAGTAGTCATACGAGGTCCAATAGTTGATGTAGCAATTGTGATTTTTCATGTTAATAGAAGAACAAATTAATGTCATTTCTAGAAAATATTCATTTTATATATTAATCAAAATATTACCAAACATGTGATCTATGAAATCGATAGTTGTACACATGGTAACTTAAAATTCTCAAACAAAAAAATCATTTATACAAATAATATTGAATGACGTGTAATAGATTTTGTTCTGACTTATAATATAAGTTGTTTGTAATAAGTGTATCCATTTTAAAATAAAGAATATTCTATAAATATTTTAGAATAAGTAAAAATTAGATATGTCCATTGCATATCAAATTTAAAAATAAAATATACAAACATGAGATCTGTTAGGAATCAATACATATACAATTTATACCACAACTTCTTATTTAGATTGTAATTGAAAAACATTGCATCTTGTACAAGTTAAAATATATTTATTATCTAAATTCCCCTCCCCCGTGTACAACTACTGGGTACTTTGTCAGATCTAATATAAAGTTATTTTTTCATGTTATTGTCCAAAAAGTATGACTTTTGGAGTGCTCTCAAATCTATACAAATATTTTAATATTACTATTGCCCAACAATGTACAACTTATGGAATACTTGTCAAATCTATACAAGTATTTTATATTACTGGGTAAATCTAATGCCAACACTCTCTTAACACTTCAATCCAATTCGCTCCCAATTGGTCCATTTATTAGCTTATATGACCTCTCATCCCCTATTACCCTGTAAAAATAGGCAAACTTATAAGACTCTCCATAAATTCAAACAACCAAAGAAAATTCTTACTAAAAAGAAAAATAATGTGTACATGAAGAAAAGAGAACTCAATCTATGGCAAAAAAATCCATCCAATAAAAATCTATGGCAACAAAAACCAATCCAATAAAAATCTATGGCAACAAAAACCAATCCAATAAAAATTGATGGCAACAAAAATTAGCCAATCAAAATTCAATCCACAGATCATGTAGTGTTAGAGACAACATTCTTCAAAATGCTATAAAATCCACACATAAAGAAGTATTTTTTAACATTCTTCACAATGCAATAAAATCCACATATAAAGAAGTCTTTTTTTTTTCACTGTAGAGGTTTTTTCAATTCTGAATAAACTACAACAACTCTGCAGGACTGGAGTTAACAACTCCTCAACCAGATTAGGCATATATTCAGGTGCATAAAACCAAATTCGGCATATATTCAAGTGCATAAATTTTAATTCACTTTTATATTTGTATTTTGGTATAAATTCAAGTGCATAAATTTCAACTCATTTTTACATTTGCATTTTTTTAATTTGAATCTCGCTATTATTATTTTACATGAAAGAACCACTTAAATCAGAATTGTAGAACAACATAAATCTAAAAAACTATTTTCTTGTTTGTGTTTTTGTCTTACTAATAATTTTATCTATGGAAGAATGTTGCATAAATCCAACTTTTGTTAGTACTTTTTTTAGTTTTTTTAAATGAAAGAATTGCATAAATTCAACTTTTGTAGTTTTTTTAATGAAAGAACTACATAAATCCAACTTCTGTTAGTTTTTTCAATGAAAGATCTACATAAATCCATTGCGTGTCAAGTGACTTGGCTTTCAAAGTTCAATGAAAGAATTGCATAAATCCATTGTGTGTCAATTGAGTTGCCTTTCGAAGGGGAAACACAATAGACATTAGGATTTGTAAACAACCACTTAAATCAAATTGCATAAATCTATTGATGTTTGTTCAATCTGTGTCAAGTGAGTTACCTTCCAAGAGGGGGGAAATGTAGACATTATGATCAATGAAGGTAACACTAAGTGCTAAATATTATAATATTATATCAAGAGTGTGCTTCTGGATACAACTGTGTGGGTTTTGTTTGCAAACAAAATCCACACAGTTGAATCTAGAAGCACACTCTCGATATATGATGCACTGTGGAAATCTAATTTCTACAATTACAATATTATATTATTATTTGGATATTTGTTTTGATCCAGAAGAACACTCTTGATATACCGTGGATAATTTTTTAGAAAGGAAATACAAGTAAAAATATTGATGTAATGTTATCTCATTATGTGGTCATGCATTTTTACAAAAGAAAATGTAGTCTAATCTATTTTGAAAGCTTAAACTTAATAGAGAACATGAAAAATGTTTTGTCATTATGTGGTCATATATTTTTACAAAAGAAAATGTAGTCTAGTCTATTTTGAAAGCTTAAAGCTTAACATAAAACATGAAAACTTTGGTTAAAAGAAAATGCAATATTTTATAGACTTTGGTGAATTGGTCTATTTTGAATTCTCTCTATTAATAGAAAATGCAGTATTTGGCAAACTTTGGTTAAAATAATTTGCAAACTTTTGTTAACAACTATTTTGTAATATGTTTTTATTAATTTACTTTTTCTATACAATAAATGTTATGCAGACTTCATATATTTCAACATGAAAATTGCTAAGAAGAATCGAGTTCAAAGGAAAAGGCCTTTACCAAGGCATAAAAGAGGGGTTATGCTTCACTATAATGTTGAAAATGAAAGCACTAAGATACCAAATCAAGATGAGATACCAGATCCAATTGACTTTATCAAGAGAAAATGACAACACGGTGGATGAAAATATTACAAATGCGTAGAATACCCAACCTGAAGGTATCCAAATGCAATCACTATCATCTTTTCTAAAGTTTACAAATGTAAGGGTTAATGACAAATATTCTCATGAGAGTGGTGACACAATTAGGTTGATTCGACAGTCTTAAATACTCACAGGAGATGAGTACATGCAAATTTACATGGAACAAGAAGCCAAAAAGAAGGAGATTGTGGATTTGAAGGCAAGAAAAAAGGAACAAGCTAATGAGAGGAAGGTTGCTACAACTATTGAGAGTGATTTGAAGGAACAAATGAAACTAGAAAATGCAATGAATAAGAAAAAGAAATGATAACTACAAATAATACAGAGGCAATAAAAAGAGCAAAAAAAAAGAACAAGTGAAAAGAAAGAGGGAATTTGAAAAAGCAAAGAAGGAGCTAGAAAGGTAGAGACATTTAAGAAACCTCTTAAATCCTATTCAAGAAAATTCAATTTTGAGAGACATGATTAACATTTATGCCCTTGCATATTCATCTTCTACCAACTTTCCAATCAACAATCGGGTTTCTATAGGCCAATTGTAAATGCCCATAACACCTTCCAAGGAGCTAGAAAATAGAGGATCAAGTTCTATCATTTCAACCATAGCTAATGATGGTCATTGCTCCATCCTTCCTCTATGGATGGTATAATAGAAGTTCTCATTAAAACTAATATGATTGTGTGAAAAATAATGTTTTGTTGTATTTTTTAGAAGACAAACTATTCCCTTAATTATAGAGGTCCCGTGAAATTTGATTTGTCTTTGTAAGGTAGGTACATGATTCATCATATCATGCATTTTGTTTGTATCATCTTTGGAACTATAATGTAACTTGAGACCAAATTATGAATTGATCTAATCAAATTGACTTTGTTTCTTGTGAACACTATATTTCACATTTGCAATAATAAATTACTCCAAATGTTTGGTCCAAATGTGTATGCATGCATCCATATGTATATGCATTATGTATGTACTTACATACATCCATATTTACACACACATCCATATATATGCACATGTACATATACACTCTGAACACATGTACATGTACATGTGTATGTATGTATGCGCGCGCGCGCACACACACACACACACACCCATATATATGCATATATATACATATGCTTATACTACACGTCACATGTGTAATTGCACAAAACTACAAAAGATAATGCATTATATATATACACATGCATGGATCCATTATATATACACACAGAGATGCATTAATATACACACAAAGAGAAGCACACATCCATATGTATGCATATACATATACATTGGCCAATCTATTTTTTTTTGTCTAAATTACATTGACATATCTGTTTGTTCACTGATATGTAAATGCATATGTAGAAGAATTAAGCTTATTGATGTAAAAAGTGAAAGCAAAAAACAATATGTGAATTCAAATATAAACTAAAATTTAATGGGTCACTAAATTTCTACATGGAAAAAAAATAGTATGTATTATTCATAGATTCAAGAGCATATAATTGGCCTAAATATTTGATTAGAAGTATTGAACTTATATATGGAAGAAATACAAACAAAATATGAATTCAAATATAAACTAAAATTTTAAGGGTCATTGTCTTAGTGAGGTTTAAATTAACCTCACCTAAAATCAATAGTGACTTCGTCCTCTTTCTATGCACCTAGTCAATAGTGACTTCTTCCTCCTTTTATGAACTTAAAATCTTTATGAACCTGAAATCAATAGTGACTCCATCCTCTATAGACAAAAAAATATTACAAGTCAAAGGTGTAATTGTGAAAAAACTACAACTACAAACTTAATGACTACCTTTAAACAAAGTTTACTCAACCAATAATACCATGTAAATGAAAATCTTATAACATTTACAATGTATTGCATGAAATATAAGTAAAAATTAATAATTAATTAATATTCAGACATTGGTAAAAAATTTCTTGCATGGAAAAAAATTCGTATTGTAGAGAAAATTGTATTCCTTCGAAGATATGGTGTGAAAACACACCTTTTAGAAATTAATGGGTACACATTCCTTCCAAGTGCTGGGCTCAACACTCTGGTAAGACTAATATTGTGTTATATAACATGTGTCTTCTTTGAATTTTCCATAGCATCTTAATTCAAACATGTTGAAAATTACATAAATAGGAGTAAATCCTTTCAAAACCAGGCTTGATTTTCCACCTCCGATATCACCAAGGACCCGCCAAGAACAAATTACTAAACAAGCTAATTAGGTGTAATTTATGAAATTTAAACACACATACAATATACAACATGTTGTGGAATTGCATGTGGAATTGAGTATCTTCTCATCAAAAAGGAGTTCAACAGTAAAAAGAATCAACAATCAAACATCCTCATTATGTATCAAAGGTTTAGCTTTAGTCTGATCTTGTCTTTATATGAAACTCATGCTTCTTGCTGTAAGTAATTGTGCATGTTTACAAGCTTTAAAAACTTAATGATCTTAATTCTATGGCGTTCCCTTCATCAATTATATTTCTGATAATTCAATCACCTTCTACGAATGCCATAATTGGCTATACGTTGTGCCTTGTGGGTCCAAGATTGTTCTGTAAATGCTTGTCCAAATAAGCTTGTTGGAACACACAAAACACAAAAAAATGTCTATAATGAACAAGGAGGTGCCCACATTCTGCAAATTTTAATAGTTGAAAGGAGCTTAAAACCTTAAAGTTAATTGACAACGCAAAATAGGTAGTTTCTCACAAGTAACTCATTTAAGTTGGTGTACAACATTTGGGGGAAAAAAAGTATGGTCAAGGATCTTATTCAACCCATTACTAAATAAAAATGTGCTAAAAACCCTACAAACTAGTTTAATAGAACTTCCCCTCCCTATATCGTCAACAAAATTGAACTGAACACAATTGGCTCAACCAATGTGCTTGTAATATCTATGTCGTAATAATTTCAAAAGAAGGGAACTATATAAACTATAATTTTTTCACCTCTCAAACATTTCCAAAATCTTAGTTAGATGGTAGAATGAAACAACATGTCCAGGTATACAAGGCCAGACAAATCCAACCTCTAAATACAAGACATGTAGGCGAATCTAAAATCCCTAAAAAAGAGTAGATGTGTATAGCTAAAAGCAGATGTAACATCCCCCTTAGCCCTCTATAAGCCCATCAAAGAGGAGAATTAGAGAAATGTAGAAAGATGACCTTAATATTAGTCCATTAGCATTCAAAGCTAGTCATTACCATTGTTGGCTTCCTGCTTTACTAAGATGGACTTTCATATTCAAACATTACAGATAAAATTTGTCCAATATTTTACCCTAAATATTCCAAACTTATTGAAATTTTAAAAAACCCTTAAACAATTATAAGACCCACTAATTTTGTCCTAACAAAAACTTAGCCTTGTAACAATTTTTTTCTTTAGAATTGTAGAAACTTATGTTTAGTAAGTCATAAGGAAACTCTTAAGTATTATAGATCTATCCCTCCTATATCTAAAGAAGGGAAATATAGAGGAACTAAAATTTGGGAGAACATCCTCAGCGTAACTGTACACTATAATGCAATTAAATTACCACAAAGATAAGGAGAGAGTGCAAATAAGCCATTCATTGGCAAATGTAAAAGGGTTTCCTTCACTTTCTAGAAAAATTGAAACAAATTTGTTTGATATTACCAGTCTACCTTGGTCATCATCGTGAGGAACCAGAGTATCAGTAGATAAGAACTAGCACATGAAGCATGAAAGTACAAGGAACAAAATGATCCAACCTTAGGATCAACATATTTAGGGGTTCCACATGTAATATGCAACAATTCATCTTCCTGCATGGAAATAAAACCCTTTCTTTTTCTTTCTCGGCTATCACACTCTCTTCTTTAGATGATTCAAAAGTAAGCGTAAAAGAAAAAATAGTTTTAAAAAGATCCCAAATCACCCAAAAATATGCATAACAAGAGAAAATATTATAAATCATAGAAAAAAAATACTCCTTTCAACTACTAGTTACCTGGATGTCTTATAAAACAAATTGCAGGGACATATCAATGTCAATTGCAAATCATTGCATTTTCCTGTAAGCTTATATTTACATATTTTATATATGTACAAAGGAAGAAAACCCTACATTGCAGTTGATACCCTCTAAGAAGAAACCCTATCATAATCCTAACAAAGTAGCAAACACACATTTCCAACCCATGTTCTCAGTAGTTCTTCAGAGAGTCCAACCACTACTGTAGATACTTCTGGTTATCTGCAAATGAAATCCAATAAGTATTACAATTTATAACCTTGTGAAAATGAAAACTATTTAACCATGGGATATTGAAGACAATATACCTTGAGGACTAGTAGAGAGAACTACATTTAACAGCTAAGCTTGAGGATCATCATGATGGGCATAATCATTAACCTAAATGTTAGTCTACAGACAAAGAAACTGCTACTAAATGTTAGTCTACAATGCAATAACCTCTCCAACATTAAAGCCACAAAATTTCCCCGTACACACCTTTTCCTCATGCCAAATTTACAAAAAAAAATAAAAATATTAGAAGCAATCACGAGAAGTTTTACTAAAACTTACCTACAAAGATTGAAATGGCTGGGCATTGAGAGAAAAACTAGGGATTCATCAATACAGTTCAATAATTCAAAGCCAAAAGCCAAAAATGCCAAATCAATGAAAATACCCTTAGAATCTGTAAGTATTTTTGCTGGAAAAATAAAAGAGGTGTTTCTAGAATTGGAGTCTACAGTGCACACTCCATTGTTTGCGAGCAAGCCCTAAGTAGTGCAAAATGAAGTAGTTGTGTGTCAGAAACGATGGAGAAAACCCTAGTGGTTTGTAATGAAGCAACTGGCAAATGGTAGAGCAAACCCTAGTGGTGTGGAATGAAACAACTGCATATTTGAGTGATGCAAAGAATCCTCTATAAACAGTGACAGGGTTAAAAGTCTAGAATTTTCTAAGTAAAAGTGTTCATAATTAGGACCATGACATATTACTTTAGATTATAACATGAGTAATTTCTGGATTTTCACTTATAGGTTAAGGATTCGAAGTGAATATAATAGGTTCATTTATAAATAAATGAAGTTATAACGTGTAGTATGTTGAGGAGAAAGAGATCAATTTTAAAAAAATAAGTGAATATTATAGAAGAATATTGGAACAAGTTTAGGTGTAATTATGTTATATATAAATTATTTTTTAAACAAAAATATGTTATTTTGTAAACATAAATTTTATTGCAAGTTTTTAATTATTGGATCTTTTTAGTTAAGTATAAAGATACAATATAACAATAATAAGTGTTATTAACAAATATTAGGATCTCTTTATTGTTTAAAAAGTTATGCTTAGAAGAAGAATATGGACATATGTTTATAATAGGTGGTATTTTACTGATCAAGAGATTTTAAGATTTAATTTTGGTTGAATCTCCAAAAAGTCATATTTTGGACACTTCGTAGTAGATGTGTTATTTGACAAGTTATGTGATGAGTCACACCTCCAAACCTTAGCTGTATGTAGATAAGAATCTATTATACATTTAAAAAAAAAGGTCATATGATATTTTATGTAATTACGCCGAAGGCATTTCTTATCTGAGAAGGTCGACCTAATTCTGACCATCGACGGTTAAAATCATCCTCAGGCTTGCAAAACGATTGAAATCATCAGGGCCCTGCATTTTATAATGCCACCTTGCTTTTCCACGCTGCCACCTGACCACGTCCTCGACCCTTCCGAAGGATTATATGGATTTGACAACACTTTTGAATTGTGAACAAATTTCTTGCGGGATTCCCGAGCATTTCCGTTGACACATTCGTGCGAATTGGATACAGGCTTTGGAAAATAGAATTTAGTTTCCGCATGTTTTGAGCTATGACAGAAGCCTCGATACTGAAGGGAAGACAATAGTTGAGGCTTATTTTGGTTTTTTGAAGTGGTTTTGGTCACGGGCAGAATTTTTGTCATATCTCTCTTCGCAAGCCCATTTCTATACGTTGCTTTCATTGGTTTATGTCCTCTTTCCTTTCCCATTTATTGCACACAACTCACACTTGGTCGTGACAATTTGGCGTATATACATAATGGAAACTACTATCCGTCACTTTACTTCAAGACAAAAAAATTAAAACTTTAAAATTTATAAATCGAGCGCTTTTGTAGGCTAAAAAAGAAACTAAGTGGGACTTTATTTCGGTAGAGTTAGGGTTTTCTTTTTCTTTTGTGTTTAATTACTATAATTATAAGTATAATACAACTAAAATAATAATATTAATATAGTAAGATACTTTAATAATATAATTTAATATATATAATTTTTAAAACATTATTAATTTAATATAAATAATAATATATTATCTCTATGTTTAACTTTTAAAAAAAATTATAATTTGTTCTAATATGATTTATAATATTAACTTTCAAAATTTAATTTACAAAATCTTTATTTATTATTTTATATTGCCACATTCATATGAATGACTATAAATCAACATAGAAGTATCCTATTATTTAATACAAATCCATGCATAAAAAATAATTCCATTCTTAATATAAATTACCTTTCATTATAAAAAACTATATAAAAAACGTTACAATCTTAACATCTTAAAAAAATAATAATAATTAAAAAAAATTATTACAAAATTATAAATATAATTTAAACTTGCTATTTCCTATATTGAAAATATACAATTCAAACATAAAATATTTTCCATTATGAACAACTCTAATACATATTTCAATTTTAAAAATAAACAATTATACATTCCAAATGTTTAGCTCACTCTGATACTAAATTCATCACCCTAACAAATTAATATACAATTTAAATTTTATAAATAAAATTATCATCAAACAATATTAAAAATTACAACAATTCAACATTTCAATTATATAAACAACAAAAAAAAAAAAAAACATTATAACCTAAACAAGTACAACAAGAGACGCAAAGCGTCAAAGTTCTTGCCAATAGAGAAAGAAAATTAAGCTATCAAGCTTTGTAAAACGATAAATATTTATGTCATTTTAAGGAATATTTAAATAACAACTACAACTTTTGACTTAAATATCATGTTGAATTATTCATTCTATCATAAAAATATAAATTTAAAATCAATAA
>MU227519.1:275070-302216 GCA_018584345.1 Thuja plicata
GATATCTTTGAATCCAGGGCTTAAAATATGAATCTTAACTTTTGATCTAGCTTGGTTAGAAATCCTCTAACCAATACAAAATAAAAATTCAGATAACTGCACTTATCTTCTGATGATTCCTTTCATTATCAAACTGTCCCCTTGATCTGGAAATATGTTCAATGCATGTGACCAAGCAAGTGTATTATGTTGTATGTATGGCTAAATGATGCAATTAATATCCTATTGAACTGAATTATAGATATGGTGGTGTATTTTGCCCTGTTGCTTTACTATTAGCATAGTGGTGTATGAACTTATTTGCTGCTGCATATATATATAAACATATGTTTTTGTATGGACGAACCCGAACCCACCCCAAAAAAAATTTGAATGAATTTCAAACCCGAATCTCGAACCCGACTCTGAATTCGAATACGAACCGGCAACTTAGATGATAAGCACTTCACTAGATGTTGTTTGAGTAGTATCGTGGGTCTGAAAAAGAGAAACCGAGATACTTCTTTAATTTCCACTGAGAGTTCTTCTTATCCAGTGTGCCTGTACGTGTATTAAGCACTTGCTGCTTATAGTTATTGGTGGACACATTTGCTGTTATGAACTGCACCTGCCAGTGGGTGCTATTGTTATCAAATATGGTTTTTGTTTTCTTTGCTGGATGGGGACTGGACTTACAGGTGGGTCAGAATTGGTATGTAACAAGTCCTTGCTTATAATGTATTTGTCTGATCATGAACAGTAAACATTTGAGTATGATGAAGCATTGTGAATATGAGTTATGTCAGTTTAGGACATCTGTTTCTACAACATCAGACATTCTGACTTGTAGCTACCTTCAAGAGATCTGAATTGGCAAACTATCCAAATGGTTGTTGTACTGTAAGGCAAGTGTTTGATAAATTACCCTATCTGTTACTTATGAAATCATGTGTAATTTGAATTAGTTTGGGTCTGTTAATCAAGTTAAAACCCTAGGATGAAAACCCAAAGGGTATTTCGCTTTGGAGATGAAAAATTTCTTCCTAGCCAATGTTGGTGGATTCACATATAATTCACATTGGTGCTGAATGCTTGAAGGATTGAGATTTTGTGCGATATTTCATATTTACCAGGAGCATGGAGTTCTACAGGCAACAAATCTGTAGAAGTTTTGCTAGCAAATAAAAATTGAAGATGAAATTAGATTTATTGAGATGGCCAGATTTTTGTTAGTTTCAATATTCCCAATGTGGTTGCGGAATGAATGTTTTAGAGAACATTTGGTGTTCATTTTCCCCTCCTGGCTGCCTATTTAGTGTGGCATTGGAGATTAAGGAATTGTCAGATGCTTTTTGGGCGGTGAGTCTTCAAAGGAGGTTGAAAGGATTTTAAGAGGGAAGTCATGCGGTTTGTAGAGAGGAGGTGTGGACTGATGGAAATGGTACCAACCCCTCATATAGGACTCATAAGGGCGCAATCACTATAGGAGCAGCAAGGAAATTGTGAGGTTTCTAGGGAGCAGCAGTAGCTCTCATAGGTGGGATGTGACAGTGGGAAGAGGAGAATTTGCAATGAAGCTGTACAGTAGACCTGGAATTTGTATAGCTAGTCACCCCTAATCAGAAATCTTCAAGATCAGCCAATCTGGTATTTGGAGCAGCACAAGGTCAGAAATTATCACTTCAAAATTCTGTATTTATGTAAAGGATATCTCCACCCAATGATAAGCTTTGTATCAGGATTTTATATCAGAAATTTACTAATATAGATAGTTCTATATATATTTTTTAAAAAAGTTGTGTTTTTGCTATCATTGTCGTGTCAATCCATGCCTGCTAATATTGTCAAACATTTACGCGCTTTGTTGAAAATACAAATCAAAACATTATTTGAGTCAAAGAAACCAGTAAGGGACTTTATTGATACTCAATATCAATTACTAACTAGCTTTTAGGATAGACTTTAGGAATATTCTTTAAGTTTTTGCTTTATTAGTAGTAAGTCTTATCATCTTAGCCGTCGCTTATATCTTGGAAGATCAGATCTGTTTGCATGGATGAACCAAAAATATCATCATACAGCACAGTGCAGACTCTGCTGATTGCGTTCTGAAAATGCTCTGGTCTCTTGATTATGAACTAATTATAAGTTCATACAAATCTTAGTACTTTTTAAATAGAATATCGAAGCTATGAAAGTAGTAGTAGTTTGAAGTACAAGGTGCTTGCTGTTAATGAATTGTAGCTTCGATCGGATTATTCCTATCGATGGAATCAAATGCATAAGTGGCCTATTGGCCTTGAGCATTTGATCACTATCCTTCTTCTGTATTAGCACTATGATTATTGGTTATCATACATATGATTATTACTAAGTTAGTAATTATATATGGGTGTATATATTTAATATTGTTAATATAGATATTATTAAATATATATACACATACATAATATAAACTGTGAATAATCAGATTGTTGATATTAATCGTAATTGATGATTATGCCGTGTTAGTATCTTCATCTAATGATTTACATTATATCAATATTTTAATTATTAGATGATATTATATATATCATTAATAATAGCAATATTAATATTAATGTTAGATTAATATGATGAGGCTGTATGATATTAACCGACAACATGAATTATTAATGAAGATTATAATAAGAGACATGTCTCTACGTTTATGTAGAGGCATGTGTCTACACAACATGCCCTCATCCACTATTATATATGCAGAGTGCTTTGTATCTTGCAAGTACAGAAATCTATTAGTGAAAAGCAAGTAAAAGCATTCACCTATATTTAAGGATAATATATTAGAATATTATATAGAAAATTTAAAACACCATAACCTTTGTATTTGATCGTCTTCAACATGGTATCAGAGTAGATCGGTCTTTGGGATCTTTCTAGGTAGTTACGGAGATCAATTTCAATTATCATAATTGATGTACAATAGTGCACGATGGACCTTCCAACGATGTTGAACTTTGTTTGGGCATTAGTCAGAAATCTCATGTGAGAATTGTGTGAGAATTGGGTGCTGGCATAATACATCATCTGCCAATGGTATAGCAACGAAGATCTGAGGTGCCATAAATCATGTCAATATTGGTAACAAAGCTTCAGCTACAATGCCCCCGTGAGGAGCTCAACCTAACCATAGTTTGCACATAAAGCCAGAGACATTAAAGGAGCCAAGGACCTCAGATTAGGTCGGAATTCATACATATATTGAGTTCTCATTAGTGATATTCGTTTCAATAGTTGAAATTACTAATGTGGACAATATTCATTGTTTGTTGTCTAAATTCATGAGGATTAAGGAACATATAAGTCTCAGAAGGAAAATAGTTTGTATTTGATATTCCATCCATTGGTCCTAGCATTGCTAGAGTATTGAATTATATCGATGGTATATATATTATCAAGCATCCTATAAATGTTTTTGCTATCATAGAAACGACACCATTGTGAACACTGTGACATAACTCATTTGTAGAGTGGTTAGAAGAGCAATTATCCATCGGTGTCTCATCAGATGGAATAATCCTGTGTCACTGCAAGAAGAGAGCACCCGGGGAGGATACAGAGCCATATATTGCATTGGGCGGAACACAAAGTGTGGAGTCTAGATAATTACATCGATCTACTGGAAGACCAAGATATTGCATGAACTGAAGTTTATACTATTGCTACTTCCCTGAGGATTGGTTGCTGTTGTGCAGGTGTACTTCGCTTGAAAAATCTCTCAAACAAGACTCGAGAAATCATCCACCTGATTCTTGTCGTGATTCGAACCAGGCAACTCGAAACATTTGGGGTATGGGTTTCATATTCCTTGAAGAGTGTGAGACATTGAATCAGAAGGATAAGGGATAATATTTAGCACCTCCCCGGAGACTTAAGAATCCAATCTAGACGACGAATATTTGACAAAGAGAATTTGTCGCACAATCAAATACGATTCCCACGTGGAGCATAGAGTATAGATGAAAGGATTATAATTGTTCAAGGAATTAATATATTGATTCTAATCTATGATCGAACAACATATTGTGTGTATCACCGAATCACAATTCTTGTGAAACAAGAGATGTAAATATGAGGGAGGGGTTTCAGCACTGTCGAGAAGTAAGAAACGACAACGGAGCCTTGAAACGGGAGTGAACATGAATGACACAAAATCAGTAACTAAGGATGGAAGCAATCATCATTCTACACGGCAACAACACACAGTTATAAATATTTGTCAAGGCACTTTAGTAGAGGGCATTATATTTCTGGGAACCAAATATTACAAGGTTGAAACATCGGGGATGATAGTATAAGCGTTTCTACAACTTGGAGTTTGTGCTATATGATGAACTGGGTGAATATTGATCGCTGCCATTTCTTGTTATCTCTGCGATCAAGATTGTGTGGACTTCCATTCATTGCAATGCCTTACAAGAGTCTCTTCCTAGTTTTTTTTTGGTGTTGCTGTGTGTTGCCATTACGTTTTCAGGATTGATGCACACAGTGTTGATTTACTGGTGTGAGTTTCCCTTGTTGCTACTATCTGATGCGTCTTCGTACAGAGAGAAGTTGCGTTCGCTGCTTCCTACAAGAGGATTATAGACCGCATTAATCTGAATAGCAGGAAGAGGGCAGCTACTAAAGTGCACCATGTTTACATATCTTTGTGTAGTGGATACTTTCAAAAAAAAAAGATGATCACAATCATAATGAATTTTGAGCGGGTAGTCTTTGGATTCACCGAAGGCATGTAAGAGTGAGGTGATCAACAAGATTGACGGAAAGGCCCAATGGGACATGATTATCGCGCAGAATGACTTGGGAGAGATGGTGTCTCCTCATTACTCTTCAAGAAGCACTTGAGGGAAACTTGGCATTGTTGGAAGGCAAACATCTCTTGGAAGGTTGTCGTAGTTTGTCCAATTAGTGAAAAGGACATTACACACTGCAAGTGTGGAAAACTCAGAAGCATTCTTGTCAACAATCGCTCCAGAGCAGACAAGGGAGACTGGTTTTAGTGGAAGAAGTTGCCAAAGGAATGCAATATATTTGACTACAAGAGAAGTATTTTTTTGATCATGAATCTTATGTAGTTAATTCATGCTATAAACACTGGGATAGTAAATCTTGCATGCTTATATCATTAGTATTTCCCTTCGGGATAGTTTAGTTTTATGAACTATTTGTGTTTTCTCTAAAAAAAAAGCTTTCAGGACGAATCAAGAAGCATAAGAGATTGCATTCAAGGGAGAAAGAACTTGATGTTTGTAGTCATGTTGATGGCTGAAAACATTTCTTCGTAGAGGAGGAAATAACATTCAGAGGGAGTCTGACACATTAATCAGAAACAACCTTGAACAAGGAGGTTAGGAGGTTGACACATGTACTTGGAGCTTTAGAAGGGAGCCACATTATCATGAATGTCTGGTGATGCCAAAACTATGGTTAAATCCACAGTTTATTACATTCACTCATGTTACTATGGAATCACACAAGTACATCTATGTATGAGAAATTGATCTTGTTAATGTTTTCAGATTATCACAAGGAATATGCAATCTATAGAAGTCTTTCAAATACTAAGCACATGAAGTAATAAAAATGATCATAAAGGAGAGATATCACCCGAATTTGAAGATCTGAAATTGTCTTCAATCTCCCAAGTTGTGTGTTTTAAATCTGAGAAGTATCCACCTAGGGCTTCTTTCATGTTTGCAACAAGGAGTCATTAGTCTATTCTTGATATGTCCTTGTATTGGTTATCGATCTGTACTTAAGATCACTCTATCAAATCCACGCAAGTTGCAGGTATACTTCATTCTTTGTATGGTCAGATATACTGCCTTAGTATGCATGTCACTGCTCATGATCGGATCTCCCAAGGTCTGAGTTTGCTTCAAATTCGCTAGCCCAAGTATGCATTCAATGCATTTAAGGGCTGCATCAATATCAACCCTACATCAAGTATCGATGCCTACTTATATATATCATACTTCGCTGATATATATGCTTCAGTTTGTTGCCCTTGAATCGCACTTGTACTGGCTACTAATTAGGCGATGATAAGGACTGCAAAGATAACCGATTCTAGCATATTGAATTTGCTGAGTCTTCTTGACATTTTCGCTTTACCATAATTGACATCGCTCCTTAAGATGTTGACTGAATTCACTTATTAATTCGCTCTAAGCATTGATGAAGAGGACATTCACATGTTATGTTTTTGATATGATTGTCCTTTATCAAAAACTCCAATATATATGAGCATCATTGGATAAACTCTTGGCTTCCCAAGTTGGCCGACTTGGGCCCATAATAATAATATATTCTTTTATATTATTTGGTCCATATTTAATTATTAAAATCAATCCTTAATAATAAATATAACCTTTTATTATTATCCAATTGATTTTATCATAATTAAATATATCAATAATATATCCAATATATTTATTATTATTATTATTACCTCTTTGTCCAATGTGTTGATCTTTGCCGTAAAGGCCAAAACATCAACACTTGTGAACAATGCTGTGATCATTGAATAAATAATCACGTGCCAGATAATAAGAGTCCCTTGAAACAAGATATCTTGCATGACTGGAGTATGTGAACAAGGTATGCTTCTGTGATAGAGAGAGCAGCTAGATGATCTGTATCAGTGGACATCCGAGGATCTTGATTCAGAGGGAGTAGATCATGTCGATATGGTTTCTCTAGTGATTAAGAAACTATAGCAGTCAGAGGACGATGATTCATGGGATGGAGTTCTTTAGGCTGAAATGCCTTTATGCAGACACCTAAGTTTTGAGATTCCTAGATAGCTTGGGGTTCTCCAAGAGTGCTGCAAACTATATTAGAGATATAGTGCATAAGAAAGCTATTCAGTCAAGGTACATTATCACAATAGAATAGATGGCTGATATTCTCACCAAGTCTCTTGCTAGAGAGAAGTTTATGTACTTTCGAGATACGCTTGATACATTGGAGAATGAAGCCTTAGCTGAAAAGGAGTTTTAGCATCAATGATCTATTATTTTATATGATTATTACATTCTTCTCTTTGAGAGAGAAGTCTAAGGTGAAAGCCCTTGTTTCCACTCTCTGGGATGAGCCATGGTGAATCCACCCTCTGAGATGAGTTAAGGTGGATGTCTTGTGTATATTTCCATGACTTCATTGGTTCTATGATAAATGGGCCCCTATGTACATCATTAAGAAGTGACGACTTCTAAATGATTATCACTTGTACTTCTGGTAGTTATTGCAAGGTGATGATCTTACAATAACATAACCTTTTTACCATGATGGATATCATATGGTTGATATCTAAGTAGATCATGATAGCTCATATCTTATAAATCACTATCAACCTAAGTTACCACATTCGCTTGCTGAAGGCCAAATTCGAAAGTCGGTTCGGTCCAAATTCAAATACAGTTCACATTCGCTCAAAATTCGGTCCAAAGTCAGACTGGGTGTTATCTTTGAAATTAATCGATTCCCATAATTTGCTTAACCGTAATTATTATATCCTCCTTGTTTTAAGTCGCACGAAATGTGCTCTCGCAGATGTGAACGCCAGTCTTAGTCACCACTCAGTTTGACATTTTCGTATTATCCCTTCTAAGTTATGCCGACTTCCATTGCCTGACTATTGATCGGTAATCGTCAAACATTAGCTTATTATATCATTCATTTATTTTATGTTATTTATTTGTTTATTATTTATTTATTTAGTTTATATTTTAATTTTTAATACTATTTTTATTATCATTATCAATATTATTAGTAATATATTATATTATCTTAATAATAGGTTATAATATATTAATATTTACATACTTATATTTATTATATGAATAATATATTATATTATTATTGTATTCATTAATTGCTATAATATTATATCATATTGTTTTTCATTATTATATGAATATTATAGTTAATTTAATATTATAATTTATTCTTTTATTACTTGTTATATTATTTATTTATATTTTAATATTATTATTTGTTTGATGGTTTTTGATGATATTTGATGAGTGATGGCTGATTATATATATATATATATATATATTCTTGTAGGGATGAACCCAAAACGATTCGAACCCAACCCAATTTTTTTTTGGACAAATTTCGAACCCGCATCTGTACCGGAATCCGAACCGGCAACTTAGATATCAACTAAGGGGTGGATATCATCATATTGATGTCTACAAGTTGTATTGTATAGATGTGCCATGGTGGATTAACATCTACGAACAAACCATGAATATAATGTCCCTATGGTAGGTATCACATGGGTGGTGATACCTGTGCACATACCTTATGGACATTGTGAGTACTTGGTGAATATCATGAGACTTGATATTCGTAGGCCATTACTCTGAGTACTTGGTGAATATCATGAGACTTGATATTTGTAGGCCATTACTCTTGATATTATCAGATGATATCATTATGGTGGATATCACAAAACTGATATCCGTAAACATGCTATAAAATCTGATATTACATTTAGGTAATATCTTTTTCAGAATTTTGTGTGGCTCTATTTCATTATTTTGTGATTATCCTCCCTAGCTAAGAGGGAGTGTTGATGATTTATAGCTTCGGTCGGAGAAATCCTATCGATGAAATCACATGTATAAGTAATGCTGATTATTGACATCATCAGCATGATTAATGATTTGTTAATATGTATGTATACATATTAATATATATGTGATAATAATAAGTGTTATTATTATATGAATATTTATACATACATAATCATTAATTATGCTGTTGATATTCGTGGATATGACATATTTTCTAATATCACATTGAGGTGGTATTTATCTCATTCAATACATGGATCTATCGTGATCTCATAAGGATAGTTATCATCCTCTCTAGCTAAGAGGGAGTGTTAATGAATTGTAGCTTCTTTCGGATTATTTCTATCGATGAAATCAAATGCATAAGTGGCCTATCGGCCTTGAGCATTTGATCACTATCCTTCTTCTGTATTAGCACTATGATTATTGGTTATCATACATATGATTATTACTAAGTTAGTAATTATATATGGGTGTATATATTTAATATTGTTAATATAGATATTATTAAATATACATACACATACATATTATAAACTGTGAATAATCAGATTGTTGATATTAATCATAATTGATGATTATGCTGTGTTAATATCTTCATCTAATGATTTACATTATATCAATATTGATATTGTTAGATGATATATATATCATTAATAATAACAATATTAATATTAATGTTAGATTAATATGATGAGGCTGTATCATATTAACCGACAACATGAATTATTAATGAACATTATAATAAGAGACGTGTTTTGTAGAGACATGGCTCTACGTTTACGTAGAGCCATGTCCCTACACAACATGCCTTATCCACTATTATATATGCTGAGTGCTTTGTATCTTGCAAGTACAGAAATCTATTAGTGAAAAGCAAGTACAAGCATTCACATATATTTAAGGATAATATATTAGAATATTATATAGAAAATTTAAAATACCATAACCTCTGTATCTGATCGTCTTCAACACTTGCTATGTAAACTTCTTGTGTACTTGAGAATTTGATGTTTTGATAAATCACCCATCAAGCATTTCTAGAAAGTGTACTTAACTTGCTTCAAGGATCTTGTACTCGTGATTTTTTTGAATGTGGGATCAATGCAAGCTAGGAACTACAGTCTTGTATTAATGTAGTTGTGAGAACTAGTGGAAAGGTAATATTGTTTTATCATAATTTAGAGCAAACAGAAGAAATTAGTTATACTTCTTAGAAAGTTATTTACACGCTAAAGCTTCATTGAGCCATTTGTGAAATGATGCTAAGTTACATTAAAGAGTAAATATAAGGCTCAGTGGAAGTCATGTAATAGGCAGACAGATACCTATAACCGTCTTTGAAAAGGTATTCTTTCATTATATTTTTTTTCTATTTGTGTTTGTTGTCAGTTATTTCTCATGTTGTGTAGGATTCTGAGTTTTTTAGCAATAAGTGAATAACATTGTATTAGCCTTTAGGTTATGTGTTGTTTTATTTTTCTTCTAATGAGTGTTAGGATATTGGTTCCTTATTTTGTGAAATTGCTTTCAGGTGTGGGATCGTGAAAAGATTGTTATAATACCTGATCACTATATATTTACTAATGATGAGCGTGCAAACAGAAATGTGGATATAATAAGAGACTTTTCCAAGGAGCAGAATATTAAGTATTATTATGACATCAAAGATCGTAGTGACTTCAAGGTATGCCTTGCAATTTTGTCGTTTAACATTCTACACACATATATTTTTCCTTTTTTTATGACATCAAAGATTGTAAGTTTGTAATAACTTAAAGGTATGCCTTGTGATTGTCTTTTAACTTTCTAAACACATCAATAATTTTTTTAACAGTATCATGATATTTCATTTCTGAGATGATCATAGACTCATATTTCTACATGGAGCTGTTTGGTCCCATTGTTATATCGTGTTTCATGCATGGTAGGATTCCTTTTACACGACCACCTAAAAGTATAAATGGAATTCAGTTACCCAGGTTTAAACTGGGAAAATCTTGGCAAAATCTCTGGAACTTTACAACAATGTAGCTGTAAAAATAGAGAAAAAAGCTAATTTTATTATTGATGTCAATTATAGTGTGTATATACTAAAACAGACATTAGACATAATAAAAATGTTAATCATAAAAAAATACTTACAGGTTTTAAAAAATCTATTTTAATATTTTAATTCAGCTAAGAGTGTTTGTGTAAAATGAATATGATTGGCCATAAAACAGTGTCCCATTCTATCTTGAAGCATGACCAACTATTTCAGGGCAGCCCTGTGGTTTTTTACCTAAATCATCATCAAGGTACAAGTACAAAGCAAAGTCCTTGCCATGATCTAGAATAAAACTTCTGAAAGAAATCTATTCAAAGTAAAACTTAATGAAACCTAAAGAAATGTGTGAAAATCTTTGGAGAAAACTTGGGAAACGCCACAGCAAGCAGCAGGTCATGATTACTTAGGATTAATCACAGGTGTTTTGAGTGTAACGCTACTACGGTTTCACATTCTCTTACTGCGACTTGTTGACAATATTTATCAAAAAATAGCAGTTGATATTTATTTATGATGGCTTGGATTTTTTTTCTCTTTAGGCAAACCCAGATTATAAAGGAGTTTGCCACATTGCTCTTGCTCAAGAAGGCCATTGCAAACCTGGCGAGGTACTTTTATGTTTAGTTTATATATTTAAGTCTCTGTTTGCTATATGGTCTCTGAGTTGTATGTTAACAGTTATTCAACCCGCCCTCTCTTTTAGGTTCTCTTTGGGACAGATTCACACACATGCAATGCGGGTGCATTTGGGCAGTTTGCAACTGGAATTGGAAACACTGATGCAGGATTTATAATGGGTACTGGTAAATTATTAATAAAGGTAATATTTTCTGCAAGCACTCCATACATTTTTTTAAGTGATAATTGTCATGGGTTTTGGATACCTCTATTTGCAAGTATAGACAAGGAAATGAAATTAGAGAAGAAGGTTTACTCCTTAAATAGAGAGAACAACATTATATAGATGTAGAATATTACTATTACATCCGCTACATTAATGACAGTGCCACAAAGGTCATTGAAGAGCTGCAACAACATCAACAACCTTATTGCATATTTTTTACATCATTATTCTAATATAACCCTTAAATGACTAAACCAGAAACAACACCTAGCTTTGCCCAAAATTTGAGAAAGTAGCCAAGACTAAATGGTTTAGCTGTCAAATCAGGAGGCTACTCTTGAGATATGCAAAAATGGAGAGAAATGTATTCACAATCCACTAGTTGCCAAATGTACTGATGATTGGTCTTGATGTGTTAGGTTTGAGTGTGATACACTAGATTCTTTACCAACTTCATACTCCTTAGTTATCACAGAAAAGTGGTGTAGGTGTTTGCCGAGGGAACTAAAATTCTATGTAACCAAATTGCTTCACAACTAGCACTCACAACTGCTTTGTATTCAACTCCAGTGGATGATGGAGCTTCGGTTTTTTGAAGCTTACTTTTTCATGAAACCACTCTTGAACCCAAGGGGAAGATGAACCTTGTAGTAGACTGCTAATTATTTACAAATCTTGCCCAATTAGAGTCTATATATCCTATCAAACCTATTGGGACCCCATCAGAAAATTGTAAAATTCAGCTAAGTCCTTGCTAATTTTGCCCAATTGTGCCTTGTGATGTTCCTTTTTTGATCCTCATGTGTTGAGGAAGTCAAGTATTCATTGAAAATCCTCAATTTATTTTGTATTTTCTTGGGGTATGGACTCTCTAGCTGACCAAGGACCAAGGGACCAAGTCGCAAGGTTCTCATCCTTGTGAGGTCTTGGTCCTTGTGGCCTCCCTATCTATGTTCCCCTTGCATTTCATCCTGTCTTCGAGTTCCAGACTTGCTCAAAACCTTGAGATTCATATTGTTTTCTCTCTCTTGTACATATTAGAATATTATTTATATCTTATTAATTAATGGTCTATAGTGTATTTATAGTTAAATTAGATTCTTTCTAATTTAGTCTTTAGTTATCGATTGTTTCTTAAGAAAACATTGACATTGTAATTGCTATAATTGTATTGCTATAATTGTACCTACTCTTTCATTGTTAAGACAAGCAATTGCCTTTGTTTTTAACATTAACATGGTATCAGAGTTGGTGGAGAACAATTTTTTTTGAAATTTTTTATAATTCTAAAAATTTCCTAAGAGAAATTTTGAGTGAAAAATTGTTAAAAAATTCTTTGAATCTTCCTTCAAAGATTTTTTGTAAATCCGTTTTCTGAGATCTCGTGGGTTTTCATGGTCATATTCTTCAATCCGCGTGTTATAGCTCGTTTTTCTGCGACGCCTAAGTTTGTTTGTGGATCATGACCTCCTGTTCTTAGAACGCGTGACCTCATCTGAGGCTGTCTTTCTTCTGTTCGGTGGTCGCTTTTTTAAACTCTAGACATTTTTTTCTGCGCACAACCAAAGTTTCACAGAGGCTGCGACAGAGGTGTTTCAAGGTTTCCGACCGTGTTTATTACACAAATAAATTCGTGCTTTCTGCCTCCTTTGCTTAGCGTCAACGACCTATGTTACTTCCTGGTGCCATCTTTTCCCTATTAGCTCACACGTGATGTGTTTGCGACTAGTTTCTCTACTACGGAAGGGTTTCTTGCATGCCATTTTGTAGTTTCCGCGACAAGATTTGTATGCGCGACTGTGAACTAGGGTTCTGTGATGATTTTCTCAGTCAAAATTGTTTTGTTTTTCAAGCTCTATGACTAGGGCACGATTTTTTGGGTGCCTTTTCTCTGCAACTAGGGTTTCCAAACCTTATTGTGATAGTTTGCAGATTTGGGATTTGTGCTAGCAGAGGTGTTTGACTCTACCTATGCCTCAAGTTTTGTGCAATCAAGGTTTAAGCCTCTTCTGGTTGCCTCGTTTTTCGTGTCTCAAAAAGCGTGAAAGATGACTTCTTTGAACTACATGTTGTTGGAAGGCAATCAGCAGTTCAACGGTTGCAACTATGACACCTGGACGCAGCAGATGATGGCAATTTTTGAATATCGGTGCCTTGACAAGATTGTTCTTGGCAAGTCTACTCCTCCTATAGCACCGAGTCTAGATCAAGACAATGTTGATGTGCGGAATCGAGAAGCCGTGATGCTCATTAAATTGTTGGTTATTGATGATCAACTACCTCAGGCTCCTTCAGGCAAGACAACTGTTGGAATATGGAATATTCGAAAGGCCTACATGAAACGTCAGATAAGAGTCATGTATTTTTTCTTAAGAACATGCTTTTCTCAATCATGATGGATGAGAGGATGTCCCTACGAGAGCATCTCACAAAAATCAAGGACATCTGTGATCAGTTGGATGCAATTGGTTGGACGATGGAGGAAGAAGACATGGTAGTAATCACTCTAAAAAGTCTATTAGAGGCTTATGAGCATTGTATTGAGACACTCAACATTACCTCAACTTATGTTTACTTGAAGTTTCTAGATCTTTGGACCAAACTTCTGCAACGGGATCAATGGAGATAGTAGTTCAGTAGAGTGCTAGTTCGTCATTCACAGAACATGCCTTCACAACAAACTCACTTGCTCAGAACAAAGGGAACAATCAATTTTCTCAGCTGAAAGGCCCAGGTCAATCCTGGGATAGCTCCAAGAAGAACATTCAGTGCAATTATTGCCACAAGTATGGTCACATGAAAAAAGATTGTTGGCACTGCTTGGCTTTTGAACAAAAGTAGGGAGAGTCTCAGTAGATGGCCACTATAGGAGAGCACACTAAGGACATTGAGCAGAAGGAGTCCGCCTTCTATGCCATTACGACCAAACGCCTAATAGATCACATCAAATTGTCTACTTGGTACATCGACTCCGATGCTTCTCAACATTGGAGGAGGAGAAGAGTATATTGTTGTCGGAAAGGGCAACGTGCGGATTCAATCTGGAGGGAGGAATTTAATTTTCCTCAATGTATACTACGTACCAGGCATGGAAATCAAGCTTCTCTTTGTTAGTCAGATTATGAGACACTCTCCTCAGCTGGATGTGGTATTCGGTTCACACAAATGCAATATTGTTAATTAGGAGACTTACACACAGTTGCTGTGGTTATTGAGGATCATGGTCTTTATAGATTTGGTGACACTGGTGATTCTCAGGAGCATGCCATGATAGCCAAAAGTTCTTCCATCAACAATCTCTAGCATCAACAATATGGGCATTTGAACATACACTATCTCTCTCAACTGGGTCGGGAGGTTGTGGTTGTTGGCTTGCTTGAGATTTAGACTTAGAACCATGGAGTTTGCGGAGCTTGTTAGACTAGAAAGTAGCACGGGACTCCATTTTTTGGATGGCAATACTTAGCGAGCTTCCAAGGTATTACAATTGGTTCATGTTGATGTATGTTGACCAATGAACACTACTTTAGTTACTGGGTCCAGGTATTTTCTATTATTTGTTGATAATTTTAATCACAAAATGTGTGTATTTAATCAAACAAAAATCAGAGGTGTTTAGCATGTTTCAAAACTTTAAGGCCTTGGTAGAAAAAGAGTTAGGTCAACAAATAACAACTCTTAGGTTAGACATTGGGGGGAATTTTGTTCCTTCGATTTCTCCAATTTTTGTGTGCATTATGGTATCAAGCATTAGCATACTACACCTTACACCCCTCAGCAAAATGGTGTTGTTGAGTGGAGAAACCGCACAATCATCAAGATGGCCCGGTCTATGTTGGAACATAGAAATGTTCCAAGGAAATTTTGGGCAGATTCAATCTACACTGTTGTCTATCTTCTGAACAGTTCTCCCACATAGACCATTAAGAAGAAGACTCTAGAGGAAGCTTTGATTGGTAGGAAGCCTAAAATCACTCACTTGAAAGTCTTTGGCTTTTTAGCTTATGTTTGAATTCCAATTGCCAAGCACTCAAAACTAGATTCTAAGAGCCAGAAACTCATGTTCATAGGATACAGTGAAAACCAAAAAGCATATTGGTTGATTGATGTAGACACTGATTTTCTCATATTCAGTCGATATGCTGTCTTTGATGAAGTACCAAGGTCGTTTAAGCTCTCTTCTCCTGTTTTGAATCTTGAGAATCCACCTCTGTAGGCTAAGGATTTGGGTGTTGTCTTCCATTAGGTCCACTTGATGGGAGTGATTCAGATGACTCTGACTCTAAAGCTGTGGAGTCTCCTAGGCATGATATTGCACCACACCACTTTCTTCAGGAAGATGTTGGACTACATCATGTTGAGCATGTTCCAGCCATCCCAGATCTTGGTACTTCTACTCTCTGGCCTAAATGGTGGGCCAAGACCATAGGTGATCTTCATGTTGATGAGCTCATTGAGGGTAGATCAGCTAGGAATAAGAGCAAGCAACAAAACACAGTAAATTTATCTCTTGTGGCCAACATTCACAGTGTTTATGAGCCTCAATCTTATTCAGAGGTTAAAGGTATACTTGAGTGGGAACATACTATGGAAGTTGGACACCACAGTCTTCTAAAGTACAACACTTGATTCTTTTCTGATCTTCCAACAAGGAAGAAGCCCATTGGTTGCAAATGGGTGTATAAAGCTAAGTACAAGGTTCATGGAGCCCTTGATAAATACAAGGCTCAACTAGTTGCTAGAGGGTTCTCACAAAAAGAGGGCATTAATTATGAGGAGACTTTTGCTCCCATAGCCAAAATGAGTACCATTCAGCTTGTCCTTGCCATTTGAGCCCAGTTTGGATGCAAAGTCCATCAAATGGATGTCGAGAGTGCATTCATCAATGGTATATTGCAGGAAGAAATCTATATGACGCAACCTCTTGGTTTCAAGGTTGTCGGTAAAGAGCACCGGGTATGTAGACTAGTCAAAGCACTCTATGGCTTGAAATAGGCTCCTCGTGCTTGGTATATAAAGATTGAGAAGTATGTCGGTGATCAAGGCTTTCAGAGGAATCCTTCTGATTCCAATCATTATGTAAAAACTACTGGTACTGATATTGTTCAACTTGTCATCTATGTTTGATGATCTGATTATTATTGCTAGTTCAACACTTTTGATCGAGCAAATCAAACAGAGTTTGTGTCAGTCCTTTGACATGACAGATTTGGGACTTCTTGTAATATCCCTCTTCGAAACAAGAATCCAAAAATAAATAATACAAAAATATAAAATTAAATAAATAAATAATAATATTAAATACTAAATAATAAATAATAATAAGGTAAAAATTATAAAAATAAATAAACAAATAATAATAAAATAATATAATATTTATGAAGTCTCTAAATTGACAAAATCAATCCTACATAAAGAACCAATATATTGTCAAGGATAATGTCTAACAAATAGGCGATATCCAAGCCCCAAGAGAGATGTGATTTGGTCCTAGATAACAACTAAATCAAATAAGTTCAAATAAAAACTTATTATGATTGATAAAGATTACAAAATACTATATTTAATTCTATTAAATATTAAAACCATTGTATATATATTGGGTATATATAAGTGATTAACATGGGATCGAATTGGCAAACACAGCCAAAGTGGAGTCAGACAAGTATGTGGTGTCGATACACACTACGAGTTGCTCACAATATTAGACAAGCACTCGATGCCTTTGTCCAGGCTTGGTGATTGAGAGTTATGGCTCCAAACATTTTTACATACTCTATCTATGCTCCAACGCTCTGTATACAGGTTTCTAAGGGCACCATTAATGACCACAAATACCAAAGAATGGATGTGGCACAAGAATATCCATGCCATTTTGACATATGTTGAAAATTCAGGTTATATATTTGATACGGCTCAGTAAGACCAAGAAAATTATTGGGCAAAGGAGTCTTTGAAGGCATGCCTTGGATGTTATACAAAAACATCCTTTTATTAAAGAATCTACGGGAGATCTAAAATATGGCATACCGTTTTCATTAGCTATGGAGTAAATCAACCTTGACTTGCATACTTAACGAATTGATAGTTGGTCAATGTTTGTCACAAGAAGTGCCGATGACTATTAATTCACCAACAACTACAATAATCAACACCCATTATGAATAGAGGCAACGGTTAGTAAAACAGCTATAATCACTAAGGGACACGATTAGTGAGATATGTATCATCACGGGTAACTTGCCATTCCATTTTGGAAGATATAAAAAGACTTTCACTCAAGCAATCCATTGCAGGAGGCAAGGATCACACAATCGTTAAACCATGGAGCATCTAATAAGGGAGATTCCTCTTTAAGAATTGGATTGGAGTGGCAGTTCCGAAAATCAGCGACATCATACTTGGTTCAGTGGCTTGGAGAACAATAGCGATTACTTGCATATCGACAATTATATCTCAAAATCGCAGTTTTTGTAACACACATATCATACCACTTGTGACACTATCAAGAGACTATCAAGTGATCTCGATATTGCGATATTTATTATTCTTCTGTGATCTAGTAACCTTGGATCTATTCGGCAATATCAAAGACATCATCATTGGTGACCATCATAATACAATCATTTGTCATTCTCAGCATGCATTACATTCGACAATACACGGATTAGGGTGATTATACAAGGGAAGAAGCATCACTGAACATCATAACAATGAACAAGGTTTGGAATACTCACGAAGAATATGTAATTGAAGATCTTTCAAAGATAATAATAATAAGAGGAAAATGTGCAATATCATTTGATATTATGAGCAGAAATAAATAGAAGAAAGTTGTAGAATGGGGTATTAAGTATATCTTAGATATACACTGAGGCATTATAGAAGAAGATTAATTGTGAAATATTATTATGACTGATCTAGCAAAATACATGTCCATGGTTGTATTTTTTAGAGAAGCATCCTTTCATTCATAGCATTTGATCCATATAGAGCATAAAGGGAAGACAATCTATACATACATATATACATCTGATTTTGAGGAATCAAATTAAATTAACCAAGGGCCATATGAGAAGTTAATAACAGATACGTATAAAAGGCTTGAAGACTTCTTGGCAGGTTTATTACTAGACTTAGTTGACAACTAGGTAAAGGTATTACCATTTGTATTTATATTTATTAATGATAAACATGATCCAAGCTCTGCTTGGTGGAGGGCATTCTTAATGAATGCCATAAAACAATCCAAGCCATGCTTGGTGGAGGGCATTCTTAATGGATGTCAATGATTCCAAGTTGGGAATCTAGAGAGAGATTTTGATAATCTCTTAGAGACCATATATAAATTGGTGATGGAAAATACATATGCATATGTGATAGAGGGATACACCTTAATGGGTATCCATAAGGCTTGGAAAGAGATGGAATCTCTTCCCAAGACTTATATTGATGGATAAACCAATGTTGGTTATCCTGGAGGCCTTGATTGAGATAAGCCAAAATGAGATGATGAATAGTTGAGGACCGTTTTAGCCTTGGTCATAAGGCAACTAGAGCCCTCGGAGGTCCTCACCAAAGAACTAGAAACTTGATTTTGGGCTCGCTCTAAGGATTAGGTGGGAACTAGTTGGGGATTAGAATGTAGATTTCTTTTATATATATATATAAATAATATACTAACAATTGTTGCAGGTTTTCATATCAAGGAATCAAGTTACAATCAACCTAGGAGGTGGGCACACTGCACTTCTGCATTAGTGCTTAGGTGTTGAGGTTTGGCAGACAGATGATAGTATCTTTATCTCTCAGTCAAAGTATGCCAGAAGTTTGCTAGACAAATTTCGGATGCAAGATCGTAAACCTGCATCCACACCAATGGAGAAAGGGTTGAAGTTGTCAGCCTATTTAGATTCAACTTTGGTGGATGAATCCGTGTTCAGGCAACTAGTGGGCAGTCTTATCTATCTCATCACTACTAGACTTGACCTCAGTTTTTCTATGAGCTCATCTCTCAGTTCATGACAGCTCCTAGAGCTGAACACTGGGTTGCAGCGAAGCATGTGCTCAGATATGTGAAGGGCACTTCTGATTTTGGCATTCTCTATGGAAGAAGCGTAGATCCTAGACTCATTGGTTTCATAGACTCATATTGGGCAGAAAGAAGTCTACATCTTGGCATGTCTTCAGTGTGGGATCAGGTGTAGTCACATGGACCAGCAAGAAACAACAGGCAATAGCTCTTTCCTCGACTAAAGCAGGTTCTGTTGATGATAAGAAATCAACCTCTGGATATGTGTTCAGTTTGGGATTTGGTGCAGTCACATGGACTAGTAAAAAGTAGCAGGCAGTATCTCTCTCCTCGACAGAAGCAGAGTACCGAGGAGCTGTTAAGGCAGCTTGTGAAGCAGATTAGCTTTGTCGGATGCTTGCAAATATGTAGATGTCTCGAGTAGGTCCGACTCCCTTGTTTGCTAATAATGAGGGTGTTCTCAAGCTTGCCAGGAACCCAGTCTTCCATGAAAGAACCAAACATGTGGACGTTCATTGTCATTACATTCGGAAGTTGGTTGAAGACGAGATAGTTCAGTTGTAGTATGTTCCAACTACGTATCAGACTGCAGACATTCTCACCAAGCTTCTTGGTCCAAATTAGTTTGCTAATTTTAGAGGGCATTTGGTGTTGTTGACAGATTGACCATTAAGGGGGGGTATTAGAATATTATTATATTGTTTATTACTTTAATGGTCATCTTATGTAAATATATGTAAAATAGATAGATTAGATTAGATAAGATCGATTCCTCGATCTTCTGAAGTTTCCTTTAGAAACTTTCATATTCTATCTCTTGTAAATTCTTTATATTGATCACATTGATCAATTGTTAATACAACAATCATTTTTTTACCAATTACTCTACGTAATAACGTCAAAGGTGAAAAAACATAAAAAAATGCAAAAAAAGCTAAAATAATGGATGTATTTGTTTCCAACAAGTTTTCCACATAGACTCGACAATTTTTTTTGAACTCATCAAAAACTTGGTGAATTAATCGCACCTAGAAAAAGTGGCAAGTACTTGTTGAGCATGCCATCTATTGTTTGTATAAATCTTCTGTTGGTTTTGAGTTTGTTTGAGATTTTGCTCAAGTGCCTTCAAAATTTCATGGCTTTCTTGGAACCAATCCTTGCCCTTTGGCACTTTGCTATCACCAATGATAGTCCACAAAGGATGTGGCATCATAGCCATATAGAGCTAAGTCATACCATCAGAAATATGGTATGTGGTATCGCAGTAGTGGTCACCTAAATGTAGCCAACTCGTCCAAGCTTTTGTTGCCCTGCTACTTGGTTCGTCAAATAGCCTTCCACCCACTTATTTACAATCTCGGTTTGACCATTTGTTTGTGGTGATAATTGGTACTTGAAGCTAACTCAGTACTAGCCAACCTAGGATGTTCTTGCCAAAACATATTGAGAAACCGTCTCGATCATTGCCAATGCTTTTAGGTTGGCCTTGGAGTCTAAACGTCTCTATGGAAAACATCTTTGCAACTTTGGGTGTCTTAAACTCGAAAGATACGACATAGAGATGAGTGTACTTTGTCAATCTATCCATACAACAAAGATGCAATCCTTAGTCTGTAGTCGTGGACCAATGGTGATATCCATAGATATGCCCACCCATTTCTACACTAGAATAGTGTCACAACCCTCTTTCTTTATTAGTCACAAACAAGCATACTATTGTCACATCGATTTAATTATTTAATTAGTTGAACTAAATAAATGTTGGTCATATTCCCTTATTTTAAAGTAATTTAGAATTAAATAATAAAAAAATAAAATAATAATAATTATAATAAATAGAATTGTCCTATTTCACCAACTCACTATGATGATTTGGTAGTGGTTTGGAGTTTGAGAGAGAATCATGGTGGGATAGATTAGGGAGTAGGATATTTGCATGAGTAGATTACAATTCTCGGGGTAATTAACCAATAGTTTGCATGCCTAAAGGAGAGGGACGATTGGAGCAGTGAAAAATTAAATATATTCATATTTCTTCTTAATGTACTCTTCCGTTTTAAATTTTATGCTATCCTTATATTATTCGAATCCTTTCAATTTACTAGAACTATTATATATTCACGTTTACTTGTTTCTTCTACCTAATTCCCAATGAATAAACTACTACAACTATTTAAAGAAGACATTCAAATGTCAACAATTACATGATGACTTTGAAATGATAATTGATTGATTGAATGAAGTACAAAAGAGACAAAGGCTTCTTATTTAAGGAAATACAAAGACGATGTTTCTAAAACAAACAATCGTTAACTGCGAACTGAAATAGAAATATACTGAACTATTTGACTAACTAGATTCATAAAGTGACTTAAATGACCATTACGAGGTAAATAATACATTATTATTCTAATAGGCTTCTTATATTAAAATGTCAACAATTACGTAATGTCCATGGTAATTTTTCTTAAATAGAAACTGTCTGTTTCTTCAATGGATGATAATATACATCAGTTGCAGAATTTGCACATCATATCTTTGGAATGAAACAAGAATTTGTCCAACCACAGTTCGGTGGATTTCAAATATAGTTTTTATTAAACTGTTTTGTAGGTCATACATATTTAACCTCTCAAGTGGTTTTTGTAAACCTATACTATTACAATCCCATTACTGCCACTGTAGTTGATTAGGAACTTCATATTTTTGTGTTTGTTAACTTGCACTCAATTGAACAAAGGCTCATTTGAACTTATTTTTACTTTTTTGTTTGTTAACTTGCACTCAATTGTTAACCATTTCAACCATATAGAAGCATAGTTGGAAAACTCGCCAAAGCCAAAAACTCGCCAAGGCCTGAATTTTTTTTTTGGGAGAAACTCGACAAAAAACTCAAGAACTTAAAAAATTGCTTAAATTTATTATTTAATGAGAAATGCTATTTTTTGCAAAATTCAATGAGAAGATTCATCCAATGAGTCAATAAATGAGAACACAAAAGAAACAAGCTGGATGCAAAATTGCATTCTCATGAGGAATGTTGATGGCTGGAAGCAAAATAGTAAATAGTTTTAGTAAAACTAAAAGTAAATACATCATTGCAATTACATCTTCCTCTTCACAACTCTAGTAAAAACAAAGGGAGAGGTAGAACTAGAGGGTCTAGTCCTAGAAGCCTGCACTGGACGTGACTGTGCCTCCTTGCTCAGTATGTCTGACTCAGTGTGTGGTTCCTCCTCCATCCTAGATGTAGCTCCTCCTGGCACTAGCAATGACTCCTCATCTGGCTCATCCTTGTTATATGGAGCCTAATAAGACTCGGAGGTTAATTTTTTCCCACTTTTATCGGCGCATTCCCCCCCCAGATTTTTCAACGAGGGTTTGGGGGTAGCGCTCCCTACAGGGTCCAGGGGCAACGCTCCGCGAAGCCAAAAACGACTTTTATTATTGTACAAAGGCGTCGGGAGTTAATTTTTATATTGGACGACATATTCTAACCCTATTTTTGGAACCGACATAAGCTAGCAAGGGTTTGGAAGACTTTCCCCCCGTCTCAGCAAAATAGAAGCACACAAATGACAAATATAAAATGATTTGGGCCATTTTTTTGCTTTAAATGCTGGAAGATAGTGGCAGCCGAGTTTTTGACTCAAACTCGCCGAGTTTTTGTGTGAAAAAATCGACGAGTTTTCTTTGCGAGTAAAAGTCGTAAAAGCTTGCTAAGCAAAAAAACTCGGCGAGTTTTTGCAACTCACCGAGTATGTCATCGATGGATAGAAGGAACGAAACCCTCATCAACTTCCTTGTTTCTTGTGATATTGACACTATATTTTTGAAATATCACAGCTGCATTGTTCAAGATGTATGACATGGTAGTCATGAACATAGGGCCACAAAATGTGGTTTAATTTATTATAGACAATGCTATTGCTTGTGTTGCTGCTGGGAGACTCTTGATGGAAAAATAGAGGTATTTTTCCATCTTACACAAAACCCTCATTTGATAATAGGTAAATTTAGTAACCATGTGAGCCTTCTACAATACCTCCTGAACCCATTCAATTTTTTTAATGTCCTCTAGGGTTAGATTAAGGCAATTTGTTGCACATGGGGTAAAAACATAGAGGCTAAGGGTGACAAGATTTGCAACACATTTCCTTGCACTATCTCTTTGTCAACAAAAAGTGAATTTGAAACGAATGTTTTCAAAGGTGTGGATGGAGTTTGGCTTCACAAATTAAATAGATGGCATAATAGTGGCGAAGTACGTGTATTCTACTAGTTTTTCAGATGTGGTTGAACAAGTTGTAGAATTTTTAGAGCCTCTAGTTAAGTCTTTAGACTGGTGGATGGGGATAAATCCATAATGGGATATTTGTATGAGGCCATGGATAAGGCTAAGGAGATGATGAGGGGTAGGATGGAAAATAACAGGGATAGGCATGTCATTATGGGACATAATTGATAGGAGATGGGATTGACAGATGCACTCTCCTCTCCATGTTGTAAGATACTTTCTCAATCAAACGTTGTTCTACAACTCTTCATTTAGACATCTTGACGCCGAGATCACACAAAGCTTGCTCAAGTGAATGGAGAAAATGTTTCCTACCCCGAAATAGTTGCATGAAGCTATGTCAAAGTTGCAAATGTAAGGCGTGCAAGGGGTTTTCTCTCTTCTAGGGCTGCCGTGGAAGGCAGAAAGACCTTCCAACAAGGTAGACACTATAAAATTTTGATAGTCTTTATTTTGTTGACATGATGATTAAATGTGTTAAAGATTTTAAGATATTCTTATATGATATCATCTCTATATAATGCATTTTCAGCGCAATGGTGGGATTTTTTTGGTCACGAATGCAAATATCTTAGGTCGGCGATGATATGCATTTAGACCCAGTCATGTAGTTCATTTATTTGTGAGCATAATTGGTATGTTTTTGAACACATACATTCCAAGAAACACAATGGCCTAACACAACAACAGATGAATGACTTGTTTGTTCACCACAACCTTCGCTTAAGGCTAAAGCAAGCTCAAGGTAAGACTTTTAATATACTTGTAGTCAATTGAAATTGTATTCGTTGTGTTTTTCACTTGTAAGACAAAGACTAATTTCTACATGGACAAAAACATGAACTATTAAGGAAGACAAGCTAATTGACCTTGATGAGATTGATCTAGAGTTTGAGTGGATTGTTGGTGATGATAATTTTCTTGAACCTAATGATTTTCATATCATGGTGAAGGCCAACTTGTATCCTCATAAAATTGAATGAGCTAGGACTGACTCTCATCCAAGAGCCTCATCATCAGGACCTCTTGCCCTCTAGCATGTCATTGGTTTCATTTAATTTTTTGGAACTTTGTACTTAGTTTATAGGTTAACTTTGTACAAAGTCGCAAACTATATTGTAATTGACACTTTGCTCTTTGTCATCATCTAGGTATTATTTATGCTGTTGTGGTATGTTTCATGCAATGTAATCAACAATATTCCCTACCCCACTAGGATGAACAACTTCACTTCTACTCCTCGTTGTCGATCGATTGATGGTTAATATGTAAGTAATGAATGACGCCCATCTGAAATTCGAGAGCTAGCCTCACTCCTAGCAGTATCAGATTGACTAAGAGTTGACAAGAGCCTTAAGTCGAGCTACTTTCTTTCTCTTTGGCAGGATTCTGCTACCAATAGAAACAAATGATGTCGATTCTATTGCTTCCCACCTTTGGATATCAATCCTAGATATCGACCGATGGAGACTTGTATTAAAAATTATTATGTTTCTATAATGGTCATCTTAGTTTTAGTCGTTTAGGTAGTTTCTATTTTGTTAGTTCATTTCTATTTTAGAAACTCTTTGTTTGTAATTTCTCTATTTAAGGAGATCGAATCTCCTTTGTTTAATATATCAAACTATCAAGTTTTATAACATGGTATCAGAGCGAGTTGATGAGCTTCTTTAAGATTTGGCAAATTTTAAGAAAAATTCGTAGCCCCCTTTGTGGAATTTATTCCATAAATTCTTTCCATTAAAAAATGACTTTGCAAAAATTTGAAGGTTTTTTTCATCTACAATTTTCAAGGGTTTTCTAATAGTGAAAATTTATGGAGCACAAAAACGCAGTTGGTTCGCAAATTTTTGTGTTGTTTCAAGGGTTTTCAGAAGTTTTTTTAGTGGAAGAGTTCAAGTCCGTGTTTCTTCCTTCTTCCCGAGCCCACGTTTTGCCTTCAATGCCCGTTAATGTTTGAGAAATCGTGTCGTTTTCTTCTAAACCTGTACACGTCTTCGTTTTGCTCGTGACGTTTTTCTTTCATCGTGTCTATTTTTTTCGTGCGTGAAGGGTTTTTTTCCATTTTGGCCTACGTGACACTTTTTGCGATTGTTTTTGTTCGTCCGTTTGTTTCCAGCGTTGTTTCTTATAATAATGGCTTGCGTGTCCTGGACGCGTTTTGCGTGGGCATTGCTTTTGCTCATGGGCGTCAAGGGTTTCTTCACCTGCGGCGAACAATTTTATTTCTTTGCAACCCGTGGCATTTTTGCAAAAGGGATTTTGTCCGTTTTTCAATGCCCGCAAAGTTTTTTCATGCTGCTTTTTGCAGCTTGTGTTTATCAGTCTTTGTTGCTGTTTTTGTTCGACTAGGGTTTTGACTGATTTTTTCTAGAAAAATCGTGATTTATTTTTTTGCTTATTGTAGGTGGTATATAATTTTGTCCCTTTAAAAATTATTCCGGGGTTTTTAATAAATTTTTCTCCTTTAAAAAAAATTATGGTGGGTTTTTTATAATTGTTACTTAAAATTTGTGTGTTTTGTGTGATTTTTTACCTTAAAAATCGTTTTGTTAAAAGGGTTTTTACCATTTTCCCATTTTTTTCAAAAAATGAAGTTTTGTATTTTGATCGTTTTTTCCTTAAAAATTGTGTTTGGTTTTTCTGTTTTTATCCTCAAGAATTATTTCTGGGGTTTGCATGATTTTGTCCTAAAAAATCATGGGTTTTCGTTTGGAGGGTTTTCTTATTTTTTCCACAAAAATCATGATTTGTTGCAGTCTGTTTTGGGTCACACTTGGAGTTGCTAGGGCAAACATCTGCAAATGTTTTTTTTGTGGTTTTTGACAAAACGTATTTGGAGGGTTTGCCGATTTTTCCACAAAATCGTGGTTTCGGGTTTTAGCAGCTGATCTCAGAGGGATAGCTTTGTTAGCCAACATAAGGTTTGACGGCTTTCGGTACTCTTGGTCATTTTCAAAAGTTCTGCAGATTCAGGGAGGGTCTTAGCAGCAGGCTCATGTTGCAGAGTGTTTTGATGAGAATAGGGCAACCTTCTATGCTTTTGTGACCAAAAGACATGCATATTGTCTTCTATAGGGTATAGTTAGAACCAAAGTTGCAAGACTCTCACTCGGCTAAAACTCGCCAAGGCCTGAAAAAAAAAATCGGGAAAAACTCGGCCAGTTTTTTGAAAAAACTCGGCAAAAAATTCGGGAACTTAAAAAACAGCTTAATTTTAATTAGAAATGCATTTTTTTTGCAAAATTCAATGAGAGGATGCATCCAATGTGTTTATTAATGAGAACACAAAAGAAACTAGTTGAGTTTAGATACAT
>MU227519.1:309380-332959 GCA_018584345.1 Thuja plicata
TACATATATATATATATATATATATATATATATATATATATATATATATAAACACATCGAAAACCCCCCAAAAAAATTTCGCGCATCCGCGCACTTGATACCCGCATCCGCATTTGCACCCGAATCGACAACTTAGAAAAAACCAAGTACTAAGCACCAAACAGATAGAAACATAGTAATGCGTATAACCTTTTTCTAGTAAACCTTACATGATGAGCCAAGCATAATAGTTTTATGAGGGTAGTGTTACACAATGGTAATTGCTTGATTTTACAAAGAATGAAATGTACATATATAGACAATTACATTGACGATGTTTCCTAAATAAACAATCGATAATTGAAGACTAATTTATAAACTATCTAAACAAACTAATATTACATTATTGACCATTAACTAAATAGATATGTAATTATTATTCTAATACCCTCCCTTAATGGTCAATTTGTCTGTCAACTACACCAGTTGCCCCCTAAATTTTTACAAACTTGTTCGAGCCCAAAGACTTGTGAGAATGTATGCAGCCTAATCCTTAGTTTGAAGTTTTGAACATACTACAACTGTATTGATTCGTCTTCTACTAGCTTGCGTATGTAATGCCAATGAAGCTCAACATGGCTAGTCCGCTCATGGAAGACATATTTTTTGGAAAGTTTGAGCACCCCTTAATTGTCACAAAAGAGAGGTGAAGGACCTGCTTGAGTCATGTGCATATTAGAAAGCATCCTTCGAAGCCAAATTGCCTCACAACCTGCTTTAACAGTTCCTTGATATTCGACTTCCGTCGAGGAAAAAGCTATCGCTAGTTGTTTCTTGCTAGTACATGTGATTGCACCTGTTCCCAGACTAAAGACATACCTAGATATAGAGTTCCTGTCATCAACAGACGCTGCTCAATCTGAGTCTGTGAAACCAATTAGTCTAGGATCTTTGCTTCTGCCATATAGAATGCTAGAATCAAAAGTGCCCTTAACATATCACAGCACATGCTTCGGTGCAACCCAGTGTTCATCTCTAGGAGCTATCATGAAGCGAGAGATGTAACTCTCTGCAAAATTGATGTGATGTCTAGTGTTAGTGAGGTATATGAGACTACTCACTAGTTGCCTGAACACATTCATCCATCAAAGGTGAATCTGATTTGGAGGACAATTTGAGCCCTTTCTCTAGAGGTGTGGATGTAAGCCTGCAATCTTGAATCCAAAATTTGTCTTGTAGACTCCTGGCATACTTTAACTGAGATTTAAAAATACTACCATTTGTTTGCCAAACCTCAACACCTAAGCAGTAATGCAAAAGTCCCAAATCTGTCATGTCAAAGGATTGGCACAAACTTTGTTCGATTTGCTCAGTCAAAAGTGTTGAACTACCAGTAATAATCAAGTCATCAACATAGGCAACAAGTAGAAGTATATCACCACCAGTAGTTTTGACATACAAATTGGAATCAGGACTCCTCTGAGAGCTTTGATTACTGAGCTTCTTATCAATCATTATGTACCAAGCCTGAGGACCTGTTTCAAGTCATAGAGTGCTTCCACAAGTTTGCATACTTGGTGTTCTTTACCAACAACCTTGAAACCAGGGGGCTGCATCATATAGACTTCTTCTTGCAAGTCACCTTTGAGGAATGCACTCTTGACGTCCATTTGATGGGCTTTCCATCCAAACTGGGCTGAAATGGCAAGGACAAGCTGAATGTTATTCATTTTGGCTGTGGGAGCAAAAGTCTCCTCATAGTCAATGCCCTCTTTTTGTGAGTACCCTCTATCAACTAGCCAAGCCTTATATTTATCAAGGGTTCCATCAACCTTGTACTTCACTCGATACATCCATTTGCAGCCAATGAGCTTCTTCCTAGGTGGAAGATTACAAAGGACCCAAGTGTTGTTCTTTAGAAGACCATGGTGTTCTGCTTCCATAGCATGTTCCCACTCAGGTATACCTTTAGCCTTTGAATAGGATTGAGGCTTATAAACACTATGAATTTTGGCAATAAGAGCAAAATTTATTGTATTCTTCTGCTTGCTCTTTTTTCTAGTTGATCTACCCTCAATGAGCTCATCATCATGGAGATCACATGCCCGCCATTTAGGCCAGAGAGTAGAAGTACCAACAAATGATTTTGGGATGGCTGGAACAGGTTCAACATGATGCATATCAATGCCTTCTTGAGGAAAGTTGGGTGGTGCAATATCATGCCTTGGAGACTCCACAACTTTAGAGCCAAAGTCATATGAATCCCTCTCATTAGGTAGACCTAATGGAAGACTAACACGCAAATAATGAGCTTGCAGAGGTGAATCCTCAGGACTCAAAATAGGAGAGCTAAAAAGGCACTCTTTCTTCATTAAAGACAACATCCCGATTGAATATGAGACGATCACTGTCCACATCAATCAGTCTATATGCTTTGTGGTTTTCATTGTATCCTGTGAACATAAGCTTCTAGTTCTTGGAATCCAGTTTTGAGTGCTTGGCATGTGGAACCCAAACATTAGTTGAAGAGCCAAAGACTTTCAGGTGAGTGATTTTAAGTTTCCTGCTAGACTAGGCTTCCTCTGGCTTCTTTCTCTTAGAGTCTTCCTCTTAACTGCCTGGGTAGGAGACCTGTTCAGAAAGTAGACAATAGGGTAGACTTTTTCTGCCCAAAATTTCTCTAACACATCTATGTTCCAACATAGAACAGACCATCTTAGTGATCGTGCAATTTCACTGCTCAACTACACCATTCTGCCAAGGGGTGTAAGGGGTTGTAAACTTATGCTTTATGCCATGATGAGCACAAAAGTTGGAGAAATCAGAAGAACAAAATCCCCCCCATTATCTATCCTAAGAGTTATTATTTGATGACCAAACTCTTTTTCTACCAAGGCCTTAAACTTCTGAAATATGGTAAACACCTCTGATTTTTGTTTAAAAAAAATACACCCGCATTTTTCTGCTAAAATCAACTACAAATAATAGAAAATACCTAGACCCAGTAACTAAAGGAATGTTCATTGATCCACATACATCAACGTGAAACAATTGTAACACCTTGGAATCTTGCCAAGTATCGCCATCTGAAAATGGAGTGCGATGCTACTTTCCAGCCTGACAAGCTTCACAAACTCCATGATTTTGAGTCTGAATCATAGGTAAGGCAACAACCAAATCCTCCCAAACAAGCTAAGAGACATGATGTATGTTCAGATGCCCATACTGCTGATGCTAGAGATTGTTGATGGAAGAACTTTTGGCTGCCATGGCATACTCCTAAGTGTTAAGATAGCTGCAAATGTAATAGCACTCTATTTTGTATGTGTTTTCCAAATGCAACAATCTCTCTTTCATTTATATTAGGAATGAGGCTAGGAGAGACATGTCCCTTCATGGGACATGTCTATTCATTATTATTTATAAGAAAGGACATGCCTCTTCCTATTAATCATAATTTAATCAATCTTATAATGTTTCATCAATCAATTATTAATTAAGAATAATATAATAATTTAATATTAAATATTAAATTTCATATGATTAATAATAATATAACATATATAATATATTATTATTAATCAACATGTATTATATATATTCTAATGATCATACAACTGAAGCTACAAACATTAACATTAAGAATCACCAGTATCAATGAGGAAGTAGATCCAGTTTTTTCTAGAGAAATCATCAACGAATATTACATAATATAGAAACCCTCCCACATAAGGTACAAACATGGGTCTGCATAGGTCAGAGTGAACTAGTTCTAAGACATTACTCATTTTACTATAACTACTTTGAAAAGAAGCCTTGATATTTTTTCCTAGGGCACACCCCTTACATGTACCTGAATGATATTGCTTTAAGTTAGGTAAGCCAGTGACTAACTTTTCCATGGAAGATAAGGCACGAAAGTTTAAATGTCCTAATCTTCTATGCGATATCTCATTATAGTCTGCAATTTCATGAATTAGGGCAAGATTAGGTTTAGTACATACCTCATACAAGTAGCCTTTTCTATGCCCTATGTTTATAGCTTTCTTGATAGACAATTTTTTTGGCCATGCCAATACCTTGCTATCCATGAAGGTTACTCTATACCCATTATCCTCAAGTGCAAATATGGAGACTAGGTTCCTCTTGATGCTTGGAATGAAAAGAACTCCAGTGAGTTGGATAGACATGCCTGGCTTCAACTTAATGGCGCAGGTCCCAACACCTTTCACTGGATGTGCAGAGTCATCTCCAATGGTTACCTCTTCATCAATTTCTTCTACCATAGAGTCCAATAGTTCTCTATACCCAGTGATGTGTCTTGATGACCCATTGTCTATAATCCAAGTATTAGATTTGTTGGACACTTGATTAGAGAGAACAAAGTAGAATACATGTTTCTCTGAATCATGCTCCTTTTTATTTCTTTTCACTTTGGCAAATGTAGCTAGTTGTTTAATTCTATCTGGACATCTAGTTGCGTAATGCCCATATTGATCACATCTGAAATATTGAATGTGAGAAACATCTTTCTTAGATGAACCCTTTTGATGATGGTCCTTCCTCTTCTTAAAGTGTTTCTTCTTGCCTTTCTTGTAAGAGTTTACATTTAACACATGAAGATCTTCATCTATGTTCTTTTGTTTGATCCCTTTCTTGTTTTGTCTTGACTCTTCCTGAAGACAATTTGACCTTAGTCGATCGAAGTTTGAATATTTAGACCTTGCACTAATGCCTTGAACAAAAGTCTCCCAAGAGTTTGGTAGGCCATCTAGTGCAATGAGTGTCAGTTCTTTGCTCTGAATTACATATCCAAGTGTCAACAATTCATCCCTTAGAGCGGATATTCTCATAAAGTATGCATTGATGGATTCTCCTTTGTTCATACTTATATGATTAATTTCCCTCTTTAGGGCTAGGGTTTTGCTAGCATTGTTTATCTCATACGTGCTTTCAAGTGATTTGAACATATGATAGGCAATCTCATATTTTGTCAAGATTGGCACTTTATGATCTCTAACACCAACTATAATGTTCATAGCCTTTTCGTTTCCTTCAATCCAAATGGATTTCTCGGGATCATTCTCAGGCTCTAACTTCTCTTTTATGAATGACTCGACTTTATTTTCTCTTAGAATTATTTTAATTCTGAATTTCGATGATGAGAAATTGTTTCCTCCAAGCCTATCCTCAAATTTGATAGCGCTTGCCACGAAAATGTGATGTTTTTATATAGATTTAAATCTGAATCTCTCAAGTTCAATTGCTGCTAGGATATTTACTAACTTGGCTTTGATACCATGCAAATGCAAATTGAACCTATATCAAATCTAAATTATAGATAAATGAATTAATTCTTATAAATTGTGATCTTATACTTTAGTTGAATCTAAATAGCAAATATATGTTTACGTTTTCCAGATGCTGGTCAATGTAACACCACTTATTAATTTTTGTATTGTGCATTGACTAGATTATACTGCCGTGGCATATATATCTTGTGCGAAGGAAGGGAGTGGTCACATCTTTGATAGACGTGACTCCTCAAGGAGTCACGCCTATCATAGGCGTGACTGTTCTTAACAACTCATGCTTTAGTTAATGTAACCAACGGTTATAATATACCGTTCATAATATACAAACTGACAGTTTATAATATGCTGACCATTGAATATGCAAATCGACGATATGTGATTGGTAAAACATAGTCGATAATATGTTACCAATAACTATAGTCGTTAGCACATAAATACGATGACTATCGTATATGTTTGATTTGTCTTATTAGATCAGAATAGTTATAAGGATAGTTATTATTATTATTATATTATAATAATGATTACAATAATATATATAATAGATAATAAATATATATAATAGATATCAACAATAATAAATATCAATATATTTATTATAATTATTAATATCTATTATTATTGATATATATATATATGTGTGTGTGTCATAATTTATCTATTATTGTAAAATCAATATTTTATCTGATCGATGCTACAAATATCAACACTCTTCAAATCCCTCTATATGAGCTTGCATTTCATGTCTAACATATTCGGGTGCTTCTTTGCATGGTTTAGCATGATGCCCTGATATATGTGCAAGGTGATATTTTAACCGGTTAATACCTCCCCCACTATATTTAACACCACAATGCCAACATATAACTACTTTTTTTGGGCCGGGGATGACATGTTTCCAAGCCTTATGCCTTGCTACGAAAACAGGGTCGACATTTGGGTAAACTTTAGGTTTAGATGTTGATGAACTACCCTCAGGCTGAGAGTGAGACATTATGTTGCTGCTACAATATATCATAAATGAAAAAAAATGAGCATCTACAATAAAAAAATCAAACATAAAATGGAACAAATCTATCTGACAAACAAATGTAAAGTTTAAACAAAATGGAAACTGAAATATGATTCATGAATGTAAAAAAACTCAAAAGCCAACACAAAAAATGTAACTTACCTCTTCAAAATTGCTCAAAAAATGGAAATGCAACTCGAATTTGTAGAGGCCTCCTCCAAATGCTTCTTTTAGCTCCTCTCAATGTCTGAATGCAAGCTACAAACTTGCACAAACAATCAACAATCGATATATGCGAGCCAATTGATTTGCTAATCTATTTTCTAAAACCCCAATATTCTTCTCTCAAGCCATTTTCCTCTCTTCTCTATGTTTGCAAGTGATGTAATGACCCTTTTAGGTCATAGACTAAATGTTTAAACCCCAAAAAATAATTAAAATAGATTAAAAAATGTTTTTTTTGGCCTTCTAAACTTGCTGGCCGCGACAGAGTTCGGGTGGCAAGACTCGGCGAGTCTGGCGAGTCCGAGTAGGACTGCTAGACTCGGCCGAGTACGAGTCCAAAGCCAGAAAAACTCTGGAGCCCAGACTCGGCTCGGGACTCGCAGAGTCCTGTAACTATGGTACAAACTTCAAAAAACAATGAAGTATGACTGACACGAATTTTGAGAAAAAGTATTCCGCTACCCAAAAATAATCCGTCGAAGACCTAGAAGAGCACCCAAAAAACCCACAAGGAATCTGAAATCAAAATAAGATTTCGATTGGTACGAAATTTGAGGCACAGAAACCAAGACCCACACAAAATTCTAACGACGACCCAGTTGAGGTTTCGAAAAACCCACCAAGAATTTGCAAGAAAAATAAATTTTCAACTTGAAATGAAGAGTCAAAACCCTAGTCGAATTTGCAGAACCCTAGGTGATTATTGACGAACCAAAAAACTTGTGTGAGAGCAGAAAAGAGACCAAAGGATGGTCGAAAACACCAAGAAATGTCTGCTGAATGCAGTAATGGCCGTCGTCGGCCCTCAAAAACCATACAAAGGAGCTGATTTTCAGAAGAAATCACAGTGCTAGGAGAAAAACGCCGAGATTTGCAGAAAAAATGAGACTGTTGAGCAATAAAAAATGGGCCACGAGCTTAAGAAAAACGACCAGGAATGGTCGTTTGTCTTCAAAAATAACAAGCCATGGACGCAGGAGAGCCAAAAAGCACCACAAAAAACGTTGCAGAACATGTTGAATATTAAAAACGCCAGAGACGGCTGCGCGGGAGGTATATTTTCCTGCAAAAAAATGACGATTGAACAAGTAGAGGAAAAATGCAAAAACGCATTTTCTGTAGATTGCAAGGATTAATCTGCAAGTAAAAAACGTTGCACACAAAGACTTCAAACACTCCTAGGCTTTGAATTATTTTTGAAAAAAGAGAGCTGATAATTTCCAATAAAGAAATTACAATTTTTTCGAAAAAAGAAATTCAAATGGCTTTGATACCATATTACTGGAGAGTAATTGGTAAAATTTTTGTTGTATTAACAAAATGATAGAAGAGATCATTATAAAGAATTTTACAAATGTACAAAATAGAAAGTTTCTAAGAAACAATCTTATCTACAATATATTTACATAGATGACCATTAAAGTAATTAAATAATATTCTAATAATATATATATGTATATGTGGCTATATATATAAGATGCTCAATAAATAACAAATTAAATATATATAAGTATGTGTCAGTGGATAACAAAATATATCTATTTATATCTTAATACATATATCTATGTATTTCCCTGGGTAAAAGTTAGAAAGGGATGTGTATGTCTTGCCTTTCTGTAAACCTTTGAGTCTATTGAGGGTAGTTTGAAATCCCATGTTTACAATCCTATGAGTACCCTTGTGTAAGCCTCCAATCCAACAGATGATTCCTGATCAGCTTGACTATAGTCTATCCAGCAAACTGTCTTCTATTCCATCTTCCATCTTATTGATTCTCCATCAACTCCTTCATTTGCCAGTTTGTTTGCTCTCGTGTTACCTTCCCTATATATGTGATTGAAAGTACATTTTTTAAAGCCTTTGATTAGAGTTAGGGCTCTAGAGAGTACTGCATTAAGTTTCCAGTTGGGCATAGACCCTTTTTTGAGCACATTTATAGTTATTGCAGAGCCTCCTCTCTCTAGCTTTGCAATCTTCATTTCCTTACATATCAACAATCCCTCTATTAATGCAAGAAGTTTAGCTGTGTTATTGGTTTCTAAACCTGTTGGTTTCGCCAGCCTTGCCGCCTCTATACTATCTGAGTTGTGGACACAAGCCCGAATGCCTGCTTGCCTTGTATTACCTCTAGATGCCCCATCAAAGTTGAGTTTAAACCATTGTTTTTTGGGGGGCTTCCATCTGATTGTTTGTCTCTTTTGCTTACTTTCATCCCCATCCTGTCCTACATAGGGTGGTATCTTTAAACCTAACCACCTGTATCTCATTTTTTCAGCCCAATAGGTCAGCTTGGCTTCCTTCTTAGTATGGTGTATAACCCTGTTATTGGTAGTCTCAACAATTGTTGCTTCCATTTTATTTGTTAGCCGTTCCCAATTCATCTTTTTTCCTTTGAACATGCGCATATTGCGCTCTTTCCATAGTTCCCAGCACACAATTGAAGGTGCTATTACCCATAAGTTGCTATATAAACAGTTCTTTTTTATTGTTGGCCATGATTGGAACCAACTTAAGATAGAGTTTGGAAGGGCATAAATCCATCCCAACCTCCTACATAGCCACTGCCAGCATTGGTGAGAGAAATTGCATGTCAATAGTATGTGATCAACAGTCTCCTCTTGCTCACAAAGCGGGCAATTACTAGGACCCACATAACCCATTCTCCTAAATCTATCTGCTTTCAAAATCTTCTTTTGCATTGCCAACTAGAACATTTTGACCTTGGGTAGGCATCTCTTATTCCAACATAATTCTAGGGGAATATTCGTTTTAGGTCTAAGTTGGTTTTTGATGAGAAACTCATATCCATACCCGATATTGTATTCTCATGTTTTGGAGCCATCCCAAACCAATCTATCCTCATCTAAATGGAAGGTGATGTCCCTGTTCCCCAAGATTCTAGTGAGCTCCTCCTTTTCCTTTTCTGGAATATTAGTGTTAGCTAAAGATCTCCATCTCTAGCCATAAGCCATACCTTTCTCCTCTATTTCTATGTAGTCTTTGACATGTTTACCCCATTGTGTTTCCAAGCTGTCTTTAGCGATAACAAGGTTAGATAGACTTTCAATTGCAAAATAACCACCCCCCAAGAGTCTGTCCAGAATAAGGTCTGCTCTCCATTCCCTAGGTTCCAGGTTATTCTCTCAGTAATAGCATCCCTACAGTCCAACATGAAGTTCCAAATCTGTGACCCCTTAGGAGGGGAGACAATTTTGAATATGCTGGATGGCTCATTGTTAATAAGATATTTGTGGTATAAGATCTTTGTCCACTTCAAGTGCGGGTTCTTATAGATTTTCCATATCAATTTGCTCCTAGAGCCTTGCTTTGTTCCTTAATGCTCTTAATCCCAGCACCTCCCTCCTCTTTGGGTTTGCTTACCTTATCCCAGGCTAGTAAGGAGATCTTCCTATTCTCCCCTGTTCCTTAACAGAAGAAGGTTTTCAAATGTTTATTTAGTTCTTCCCTTTTAACTGTAGGTAGATTGATACACAATAGTTGATAGATTGGTATAGCTGACAGTACTGATTTTAACATAGTTGCCCTCGCTGAGGAGAGCCATTTCCCTTCCCATGAGTCTGTTTTTTTCTTAATTTTTGAAACAAGCTGTTCCCATAGTTTTTTACTCCTGCAACCTTTGTCTAAGGGCAGTCCTAGTATTTACATGGTAATTCCCCCTTTTTTAAGTTCAGAATTCTACAAATGGCATTTTCCACACTCAGATCAATATTAAAGAAAAAGATTTTTGATTTCTCCTTGCTGATTTCCTGGCCCAAGGCTTTCGTGTAAGTGTCTAATATCTTTTTAAATTCAACCGCCTCCTTTTTCTCTCCTTGGGATCTAGGTCATTAGTGATTTTAACGCCCTTGACAAGCTTCATTTCCCTGGCTTTAGTTATTGGTCTCCCTAGAGATTCAGCCATAATAATGAAGAGGAAGGGGGATATGGGATCCCCCCGTCTTAGACCTCTTCATATATTGAAAAAGTCTTCTGGGGTACCATTTACTAAGATTGACATTCTAGGGCTAGAGATACACTCAAAGATAAGGTTCATCGATTCTTGGCAAATCCAAAGGCTTCAAGACATTTGCATAGAAAATGTCACTCTACTTTATCATAGGCCTTTTTAATATCCAGCTTTATCAGCTTACTTGGACTACCATTTTGCTGAATGGAATGAATTGCTTCTTGAACAATAATAACTCCATCATAAATAGATCTCCCAGGGACAAATCTTGTTTGTTCTTCACTAATTAACGATGGGAGGAGTTTTTGAATTCTTTTAGCCATGGTTTTTGTAAGTATTTTATATATAGTATTGCATAATGCTATTGGTCTAAAATCATCAAAACTTTTAACCTCCTCTTTTTAGGGAAGACAACAAGGAAAGTATTGTTAATTTCTTTGAGCAAGTTTCCTGAGTTCCTTACCCCCTCTAGTGTCCCCATGACCTCATCCCCATTAAAATGCCAACATTTCTGAAAGAAAAGGGCTGGAAACCCATCTGGCCTAGGGGCCTTATCTAGATGCATTTGCATCACTGCTTTCTCAACCTCCGTCTTAGAGAACCTTGTTGTTGAGCTTCTATTATGTTATATAAAAAATCTGGGGATGTTCTCTAGAATGCTTTGTTGCTCTGTCATATTATAGCCTTCCCAATTATTCAAAATATCCTCATAATATCTCCTACTTTATCAATCCTCATAATACTTAACTGCGTCAGCCACAATTTGATTTGGATTTTCAATATTGGCTCCATTGCTCCCTTTAATCTTAGTTATTCTATTGATGGACCTTCTCTGCCTAGTGTTGTTATGGAAGAATTTTGTGTTCTTGTCGCTTGCTTTTAGCCAAGTTTCCCTGGATTTTTGACCGTAGAAAATCTCTTCCTTAACCAAGAGATCCTCATATTCTACTAGTAATTTATTTTCCTGGAGATAAAGTTCGTGATCCATTCCTTTATCAATTACTGCATTAGTCAGTTCTTCCATTTCTTCTATTTTTTCTTTTATTTCAAAGATATTGCCAAAGTTGTTCTTATTCCATTCCATAAGTTTCTTTTTTATTATCTTTAGTTTATTAACCACACAATATAGTTTAGACCCGGATACCTTTGCTTCTGTCCACCACTGCTCTATTAAGCTTAATAAGTTTTCATCCCTTAACCACATTTGTTTAAACTTAAAGGGGCAATGCTTAGGGCTTGAATCCTCCGAAATGTTTAGCTGGACTGGAAAGTGATCTGAACCAGATTGAGGGATGATTTCTGCAGAGAAAGTGTAAGGGAAGTCTATTGTTGATATTATGGCCTTTATGACAATAGATCAACCATCTTGAACTAATTAATGGCAATAATAATAATAATAAATATATATAGGATATATATATTTATTATTGTAAAATGATATAAATAATAATAATAAATATAAGTAATTTATTATTTATTGTTTGATCAATTTGCATAAATAAGTTTATATTTAATTTGTACTTGGGAGGGCCCAAGTCGGCCACCTTGAGGTGGTAGAGTTTATCCAATGATGCTCATATATAATGGAGTTTTTGATGAAGGACAATCACATCAAAAACATAACATGTGGTTCCTTCCTTCAAGAATCGAATGGCATGAGTAATGAACAAATTGTCTTCATCGTGTGCGACCTTTCCTTGGATGATTGTGCGAACTTCACCAGCTTATTCAGGGGCAGCGAATTAGTATTTGATTGGAAGTTTTAATGCGAGTTCAATTCAGCGAACTGGTGGTTCGATTTAGACTGATTTGTCTGAACTCAAATACGTGCAACTTCCTCTTATATGTGATCTTAGGCATCACTCTTGTGTGCAACTTTTACCAGCCCTTGGAGCGCAAGTTCTATCTGAAATTTCGTGCGAATATGTCTCAGATCTGTGTGTAATATTTGAACAGCGATTTACTATATCTCAGATCTATGACAGCAATCATATTCATGGGATTTGAAGGATAAATGCAGATCGATATTTCACCAGGCAGATTATTGGAGGGCAAAATTGAAATACTTCAAGTTGCAGATCTGAAGTCATCTCCTTCAAATCCAGGTACTATCCGTACTTGCTTGTGTATATTATATATTTTCCTGTGCTTAGTGTTGAAAGATCTCTATAGATTGTATTTTCCTTGCTATAATCTGAAAACACTAACATCTATAAGGCTGCCTCTGAGGAAAAATCTGTCTAGTTTTTCTGCAATGTGACTAAACCCTTGTCGTCTGTTATTCCATATGTATGTCCCTTTTTCAGTGTTAATTTCCATAAAATTGTTCCTGTAGATCCAATCTCTAAAATTAACCACAGCTTGGGATTCTCTCGTTATTACACCCCACTTCTCATCGGGATGGATAATGACATTAAAGTGCCCTCCTATAATGCATATCTGGTTAGGAATACTTTGTAGATACATCTCAATTTTTCTCCATACCAGGCTTTTATCCTTATTTTGTACAGGTCCGTACACATTTATTAGTAGGAACTTCATATTACTTTTGATACTCTTCACCCATCCACTAATCCAATTCCCATGGGATTGATCCATAGTGAAGGTGACAGATCTGGGATCCCATATTACTGCCAAACCTCCAGAGGCTCCTATTGCTGGAGATCCCACAATTTCAAGTATTCCTAGCTTTTTCCTTATTAATGCTATATCTTCCAAGTTAAGTTTAGTTTCTTGTATCATTATAATGTCCGCGTTTGTTGTGGTTATGCAGCATTTGATAATGCCACTAACATTCCATGTATTGATTCTCATGGCTCCTCAGGAAGGACCTTCCCCTTCCCAACACTAACAGAGTAGTATTTTTGGTTTGATCCTCAACAAAGCCGTCTCTTGCCCTTAATTCAGAGAGGGATTTCCTACCCCTCTTTTTGATAATCTTGGCACAATCCGGTGTTTCTTTACTTGCCTCATTTTGTTCAATTCCCAAGGTTGCAGCAGACATTTCTGTCTCCATATCATTTAACTCAATCATCATCCTTTACTCAGCTTGATCCAATTCCTCCTCCCCCATCTCAAGGATTCTTGCAATCAATTGTTGTTTCTGTAATCCATCTTCCTCTTCATTTATTAGCTCCTCAACAAATCCTTCCATAATATCATTTAGTACCTCATTGCATAGACAATTGATATCTAAATCAATATTGTTGCTTATTTCTCCTTTTTTCTGTGATGAGGGTTCATTAATCTCCTCAATTCTTTTTAGTGCCTCTTTTTGAGTGACTACTTCGACATTATCTTCATAGTTTCTTTCCTTGTGAGTAACAACAGACTCCATAAGATTAGCTGTATCCTTAGTCTCAACTATTTCCCCCTCAATCCCGTTGGTGCAATGTTCTTTCTCCAATGTCTCTGATATAGGGAGGGTGACTGTAAAGTTGTTCTTCCCTTCATCCAGGTTTTCCTTCAAGGTTTGAGAGTTGGAGATAGTTTCCTTAAGTTGCTTCTCTTCTTGTGAATTCTTACTTACTGGGCCACTCATAACCGTACCTTTCCCTTTGTGAGTATCATTGCATACAGAACTAGGTCTGTCAATAATCTCAGTATGTGATCCTTCAAGGTTGTTAGACTTCTGATGGTTTTTAACCCCACCCTCTACTGTAAAGCCACCTTTTTCCATGTTAAATCTGACACTAATATCCTTATTCAATTCGGGAGGTGCAGGGATAGGAGGTCTGAGATAGGGCCATGATAAAATTCCGATTCAATAATGTATTTGTCATCTTCAGTTATTAATTCAATAGATTTTAATTGAGTTGTATTAATGTCTATATCAACTAACATTTTAACCTCTAAGGAAAATGGAAAGTTTTCTTTTAGCCCAATAAAGCCTCCAAGTTCATCTCCTATTCTAAGTAGAAACTGAGAATGCATCAATTGCACTGGTAGATTTCTAATCTTAATCCATTTAGACATCTTTTTAAATTTATGTTTGCTAGGTTCGAATTTGGATCGCCATTCAACAAATTTAAAGTTGTATCCCTTATAAAAAACATAATTACCATTTAAAAGATCAGATTTTAGGGTTTCGCTTTTGCAATCAATATACAAAAAATTCTCAGGGAGAATGGAAATACTTACCTGGGCCTTGTATGTTTGCTCCCACCATCTGGCAACATTTTCAATAGGTTGCCCACATCCACTCCATTTTGCAAAAAGGCCGAATTTTCTGCAATGTTTTCTCAATCCCTTAGTAAAAATGTTTTTCATGATAACCACATGAATTTTTATTTTCATCGTTCTCTGCCCTAGGGTTTGCCAATTCGAACTCTTTTTGCCATGATGGAGCTCTATGCCTGGGATTTGTATTATGCAACCCTTCACACACTCCTGGAGCGGCAGGTATCTATTATGAGCAGAAGGGAGCGATTGAGATATTGAATCCTGCGATGAGTGTTTTCCGGGGTGAGGGCAAGCCGAACCTCCTCGCCCTAATGAGAGCCGATTTGCACCAGAAGCAAAATCTGTGGTCTTTGAAGTAATTGGCTCTACCCACATTCGTGAAGCCCTATTTACAGTAGGTCTGGTATCCCGCCTTCTTCTTTCCACCATGGATCGCTCCCTTCTCATAGTTTTCTTGTTTTTCACAACCTGCCAGTCAGAAACCGCTCGAGTGTGTGAAGGGGGAGCCCTTCCCTGCCTGAGAACTCAGCCTGACGAGCAGTATTCACTTTCGAAATGTGTGCATTTTTGCAGAGCAAGATAAAGGTACAATTCTTGTTCCCAATATCAATGATGTTACATGATTGCAGATAATTGATTTTCCTTCCTGTTTACATGTTCAAGGGAATCACGTGTATAATGCTAGTGTTGTAGTTTAATGGTTGGGAATGTTGTATGATGAGTAGGCTGTATTTTCATCAGCTGTGTGCTATGGTGCATTTTTATGTCATTGAAGTTCGTAACTTCCAATTTTAGTTTTTGCTCAGAATGTTTAAAATTGATTGTTAGCTTAGACCAGGATATGTTGACATGCAATACATGAGAAATATCATCTTATCCTGCTCATACGGTGTTTAGTAATCTAGATTCCAGCCATTGAGGCTATGACCAGTCTTATGATTCATACTCTCAGGCTAGGAATCTTCTTATGATTCATACTCAGGCTATGAGTGGTCTTATGATTCATACTCTAATCTTCAATCAGTGACACTGGTTTGGTTGGAAATAATTCTGATTTTTATTATTCAAATATAATTGATATTACGTGATTGCAGATAATTGATTTTCCTTCCCGTTTATATGTTTAATGGAATCATGTGTCTGTCAATTTTTTTTTATGCTAGTTTGATTACTAGGCTGTATTTTCATCAGCTGTTTGCCATAGTGTATTTTATGTTCTTGAAGTTCGTAACTTCCAATTTTATTTTTGCTTGGAATTTGTTTGATCTAAGGTCAGAATTAATATTTACTCACATATTTTGCATCTCTTGCTTGCAGATATTTCAAAGAATATAGGTTTGATGTTTCCAAATTAGAACCATTAGTTGCAAAGGTGAGCTGGTATTTGGCAAGATCATTTGTGTGCTTATATAACAGATCATTCTGTCAAGTCTAATTCAAAATAAATCATGATTATATTCATATGATAATATAATGACATGAACATTTTGTTCAGTTTTGGACTTGTGGGTAATGAAGTTCATGAATATTGTTCTATCCTCCCTTTTACAGGAATTCACAAATATTTTTTTGTTTCTTTTTCCTCTTTTCTTTGATCTTGTCCATTCTGGAGTCAACTTATTCTTTACAACTGATGGTACAGCCTCACTCGCCTGACAATCGTGCTTTAGCAAGGGATTGCAGGCATGTTAAGATAGACAGAGTCTACATTGGTTCATGCACTGGTGGAAAAACAGAAGACTTTTTGGCTGTCGCTAAACTTTTCTCTTCTGCGGTAGGGGATAAATCCTTTATTCTTTATAAATTGTTAGTCTTGCTTCTAGTATTTGAAGTTACAGTATTTATATTTTTATTATATGATTAACTTAACATGTGAAATAATCCGGGGAAAGATTTAAGCCATGACTAATTTTATTCAAACATGTAAAGGTCGCAAATCTTCTTTAATTGCAAAATTTAGAGTAGGTGTATAAAAGGTGACTGCTACAAAATATATGAATAACTATGGAGAAAACTTTCTGAATATCATGTCTCCTTTCTATAATTTGGCTATCTTTTCAATTTTCTTTGCATTGGGAAATGTATCTTTTATTCTTTAAAATAAGTTATTTCTCCTAAATTCAAATATCTCTACAAGGGATTTAACATCACAGGAAATTAGAAAATGATTAAAAGTTTTGGCATGAAATATTAAATTTGATCTACTAAGACTTGTAAAATTTATAAATTATATTGCTTCCTGAAATTTTGCTTGATAACTATCAATATTTGGGAAGCAACTCAAATTCTTTTACTATCATTCCCGAACCTTTTAAAGCATAGGAAACAGTTGTTTTTTCATCTTTCATCCTTCGTGATATGCTAATGAGGGAGCTTGCAAATTGTAAAGTTTGTTTCAGGAGAGCTACAGAACAGCAACATACTGGACATTTTTGTGTCACATACTTGAATCATCTCTAGAAATGCAAACTTTATCTCAAACGTGAATCTTACTAGTTTCCTAACTGCTTCTTTCCCAAGTTTGTGCTATAGAATGGCTTGCGAACAATAACATTCATACTTTCCCATTATCATTAGGTTTGTCTATTTTATTTGGAATTATAATACAGCAGATATTCTGCCTTATCATGTGGGTTAAGCTTGTGGGTTGATATTGTTAGAAGAATTGTTGGGTTTTAGTGAATGTACTGTAAATGGGCTTGTGAGCAGGTACCCACATCACTTTTGTATCTTTATTACCATTTTATAATTGTGATAGAATGTGTAAACTTTGTATTCAGTGTCAGATTCCCAGCTAGGAATATAGTTAGAAGGAAGTCAGCTTTTGTCAAATTGCAAATTGTTTTCAACCATATTTCTCTCTTGAAGTTTATTTCTTTTGTACGTGAATGTGTTTTGGACCATACTTGTCTCTTCAACTTTTTTCTCTATGTATGTGAATGCATGCACTATGTATCATTATATGTATACACATGCATATATACATATCTAAGTGTGTGCATATGTGTGTGCACATGCATGTGCTTGTGTACATATGTATGCATAGATATGTATAATGGTTTTAGTGCTTTCACATTTCAAAAATGATATCCTGTATTTAATTGGGCTGAACTTATGATTTGGATATAACGAGGTTAATACATTATATATTGTGGTGGCTATTATATTATATATTAGGCTATTAGCCTTTGTATCCTCATATTTCTAGCTTATTAAGTTTCTGTTTTGGTCCCAGGGAAAAAAAGTCAAAGTGCCGACCTTTTTAGTACCTGCCACACAAAAGGTTTGTAATGCCTTATTTTAATGATTCAGTTATATCATTTATGATGACTCTATAGTGAAGTATACTTTTGCCTGTTACTTTATTCGCACAGGTGTGGATGGATCTCTACACTCTTCCTGTACCAGAAGCCAATGGCAAGACCTGTGCCCAGATTTTTGAGGAAGCAGGTTGTGATACTCCAGCAAGTCCAAACTGTGGAGCTTGCCTAGGGGGGCCTAGAGATACATATGCCCGCATGAATGAACCTCAGGTCTGTGATTTATACCTGCTTTGACATTTGCTAATGAACTCACATGAATGATAATTTATTAGTTTGTCTTTTCTGTGAAGAAGAGAAGGCATTTTGTAGCTTCTTTTCATGACCTGCCACACAGTCCTTGAAGAGGAAAAAAAATAGATTGTATTATATGGAACCAAAATATAGAAAAAGAGAATTTTTTTGATAATGGATTACTGAAACTATATAGGAACAATCCTATTTAAAAGAAGCATCACGACTCACTGTATTTGGTACATAATAAGTGTAGTTCAGAAAATTGGTTACTTCTGCTAGCTTACTTCCCAATGTGTAATAAGTTATAGTACTTCTAACTTTTCTAGGACAGCAATAAAGAGTGAAGTTCGTCTCATCTAGATATATTTTTGCCTAAGATAAACTGCATTCATTTCCAAACAAATATGCTAAGAGTATATAAAATCTTTGCTATGACAGTGAAGTCCTGAGAAGACGAAGAGGTAAGAAAAACCTCCCTTTTGAGAAATTTGATGTAGAAGAAGAGTGTTGGCAATGCATATGTTGATTCTAGACTGGAGGCTACAGAATTGTGTACAACCTTACCAGTGCAGTAGTGTCTTGATATTGAGAAAATTAATTTTGCAGAACTAGAAAAATGTAGTGTCCTACCCCTGTTTGTAACAATTTTTTCAATTTCCCAATTTTCAATGTATAGGTATTTCATCAAACATTTAGCATACCATTCTGAATTTCTGAGTTTTACATCATAGGACAGCTTGTCTCGAAGATTTGAGCATAAACTCACCATGAGTTTATCCTAACTGGTATCTTCTAAAATTTTGCACCACATTAACCAGAGTTTGCAGACTGCTGTATATAATGAGATGTTTGTGTTTGTTTAAGGGTTTTCATTCATTTAAAAATTGCAAAATATCGTACAACATACCCAATCTGTAGCTAATCAGAAATCATTACAGGAATCTTTCCTCAATAATAATTTTGCATGAATAATTAAATTGGGACTTCAAAAGCTTTACAAAACTTTAAACCTCATGACTGTGAAAGAAGATTTAATAATCTGCTAACCTGCTGCCTTTTCACTGGAAATATATTATATGTTAATATATATTGTAGAAGTTCAAGTTGCAGAATTAAACCAGCATCATAATGTTCTCTACGGTTGTTGTAACTAGGAGATTATATGTTGAAATATTTGTAGCAACAATGCACAGAAACGCAGAACATATGCTCAGGATATCTTCCAGCAGCAAAAAATTGGTTCTCCTTACTCCTCAGATCCACTCCATAGAAATTAAAACCTTGGAGTTCATACCACTTTCCTTGCATAGGTTCAGCAATAGTCTTCTTTGAACTTGCCACTTATTGGAGCGCTGGAATCTGCAGAACTTGATGCTGTTATGGTAAATTGATGTTGTATTAAAGAGAGGAGATGAAAGCTCCTTATATAGATTTACAAAGATGACGTTTCTAAAAGAAACAATCATGAACTAAAGACAAAAATAGAAACTACCTAATAAACTAAAGACTAACTAAGATGACCATTAAAGAAACATTGCAATATTCTAATACCCTCCCTTAATGGTCATCGTTTGACTACCCTGCAAAAGGCTGTACATGTCATAAATTCTTCAGAACATTTTTCTGCTGCTGAGACCATCCCTGAAGCTGCAGAATGTCAATGACCAAGAGTAGCCAAAATCCGTACAGAAAAAATAGAGAAGGCTGCCCCAAGAGCTTGCAACAAGAGACAAGAGCTCCATTGACTCTACCACTGAGATGAGTCCACCACTAACCCTCCCAGAATCTACAAAACTTCTAATCAGAAATCATCACAAAACATCCAACTTGATGTTGGATAACAAAGTTGTCCCCGCTGTAGCCAGAGACATACCGAGAAGAGTTGCCACAATTTTGAGGAAAAAATGGCAAACCCTCCAAATTTTTGCAGAAGAGCACAACGCCCAAAAACAAACTGAAAAAAGTCACGATTTTTGAGGAAAATATCGCCAAACCCAAGATTACAAATCATTGTTTTTTTGGAAAAAACCCACAAAGGAATCCCATGCAACTTTGCGAATTACAAAATAAAAAAAAATTTAAGGGAAAAAATTATGAAAACCCATCAGAAATTTTTTAAGGGAAAAAATTATGAAAATCCATCAAAGAAACCTTCATGCGGCAAAACACAAGACTTCACGTGGTAAACAACATATGCAAGTAACATGCAACTCACAAAAAACACATGCAAGTACATGCAACCTTCAAAAATCAGAGACTTTTTCTCAAACTAGGAAATCACGCGATCAAAACCCTCGACCTTGTTTGAACCCATAGGGAACGACATTTGGTCCCGGACCTAGACCCAGACCCAGACCTAGACCTAGTTTAAATTGGACTGGAACCCAGGGGGTTCCATACAAGGGACATGGTAATGTAGTTTCTAAGGTGTGAGTACCTTGTGTGTTGAAGCAAAAGGTTTATGGCAGAAACCAAGATGCTAAGGAGCTATGGTGTAAGGCTACAAGTTGGATTTTTGTAGGAGCTATTAGGTGGCAGTAAAAGGGAGTTGTAGGAATAAAGAAGGAATTTCGTGGGAATAATCAATAATGGGATCAATTAAAGTGACACAAGCATTAAGGGTAATGGAAGCAAAATATAGAGGAATGGTATTGAAAGAAAGGAAACAATAGTTTCAAAAGGAGATGTTCATGGGATTACACTGCAATATTTAGAATCCAGTAAATCACTTCAACAAATTGCTGCTTCAAACTTTTAGAAGAGTCTTGAAATTTAAAAGAGAAGTTTACTGAATCAAGAGTTGATGCAAATGAGAGTTGTAGAAAGAAAAAAATGTCATAACGTTTGAACTTTGATCATTTTAAAATAGTTGAAATCCTGCGAACGTTACTGTGGCCGTGGTTGTGAATATATCACTACCACAACTGCATTATTCTGATGGTAGAGGCATTAAACAAGTTCAGTATAATGTACAAATATAGAAATGAAAAAATGTTAAGCTACTTGGGATCTTGACAATTGGTAAAAGGCTAAAGATTTGGCTAAATGTACCCTAAAATTATGCCATGGATGTGGACACCAAAATGAGTGCATTACGTAGCGTAGTATAGTTTTCTACTCTACATTTTTCCCCTACTTAAGCAGGCTTAGGAGTTGCTCAGAATGCCAAAGTAAATTGTTTTAAATAACTGAAATTCTGAGGATTCGGAAAATTGATATATGTGGTAATGCCCCTATTTGTGAAGCCCCTTACCAATTGTTTCCAACAAAATTTGTTAATTCTCAATTTAAGATGACCATTAAAGAAACATTACAATATTCTAGTAGATGCCACCAATAAAGTTTGCAAATAATATATCCCTTAAAGATTTACGACCCACCAGTTACACTCAGGTTACGAAATCTTCATTTACAAGGCAAATTTTGTTGAAACGGTTCCTAGGGTTCAATTCTCACACCAAAATTATTGCACCAACAAGAATGCCAAATGTTGGTAAGGTTATAGGAAACACTAACGCTTAACACCAAGATTAGTAGTTAGAGACTTAACAAGAAGTTGCACCAATACAAGCACAAGCTCACGATAGTAGAAGATTTACTCAAAGGAAAAGTATTAATCTTCAACATTCCCCATTATGTCATCCATGATATGGAGGAGGCTTGTTTGTTACTGCCAAAATTCACACTTACTATTATCCGGCAACAAGCATAAGTCTAGAGAGGAGCAGTAGACATAATGTGCGGGGCCTCTTAATACATATTAAGCTCTAGATATAATCAATCACCAGTTATGAACCACGACAGAAATAAGGATTTTTCAAGTGCCGGACATAAGATAAACGTATCAAAGAAAGATCGGGCCCACACTTACGTTTAAAACTTTAGCCTTCAGACCAGCAGTCGTTATAATATATTTCAAAACTTAAATAATCCACTCATGCCATCGATTAAATACACTCTTTTTACTGGCATATTGTACTGAATAAAATAGTTCTTATTTTCTCAAGTCAAACATAAGCAAAATATTATCATTTCTAAAACAAATTCAAATCCTTACAAATTTGTCTCCAAGGGAGTCTTCACCAATTTGCCCAGTTGTGAACTCCATCGTGAATCCACCCAAGTTATGAATTGGGTTTCCGTTCAATCCATAAAGAAAACCTAAGGGTTTCTGTCCTCAGATTTCGGAAACTGAAACAAGAAGCTCTCAGAGATTTTCCAAAAGAAATTAATTACCAAGCCTATTCAAAATGAGCCTCTCAATGTGTTTTAATAGAACATCCACGTGACTCTTCGTTTTCCCTCTACCTGTCTCTTGATATTCCTTTTCTTGTCTCTTTATTATCCCCCTCTTTTACTTTGAAATTAGGGAAATAAATTATAATAATAAAATGACTTTATTAATTTCTCACTAAACTCACCATTAAAGTCATTTTAATACTTTATTAAATAATTAAATTTAATTGCCATTATATTTGATATAATTTGACTACTTAAAACTTAATTATTTAATTGACTTTTAATGTCCCAAAAATGGGACATTACAAAAAATGTAGATTGGAAAAAAAAGGAAACTTTTACAATGAAGTCCCCTCTTGTAGTCATGACTTGTGTAGTGCAGTGGCAACCTCTGCACTGGCAGGCACAGGGTTATCTCCAAGTCGTATCTGTTATTGTAGATTTTTGATCTACTGTTCCTACAAAGAAATTTTAATGCTTGAACTAGCGTATCTGGGACATGAAAAAAGTCAGTAATTGTTTGGGAATCTGCCTTAATCAGATCCTTGTTTGGTCTATTTCAACCAGCGTTACAAGACTCTGCGAGTCTGTAATGACCCGAACCGGGTCTTTCCCCCAAATTTGCTCAAATATTTCTCATACAGATTAAACATTCAATTGCATGCAATAAACCATTGATGCGATAGCAAATAACCAACAAATATATTCCAATAACTTCTCAGAGAAATGGTATCGTATTATATATCAGCAATACAATAACCATGAATTACAAATTTCCCAATCTGAAATACAAAAATAACAGTAAGATCGGATGATAAGAGCCTGTGAACACAATGGCGAACTCTGCTGTGAATCCACACCGTTGATGAACTGGGGCTACGTCCAATCCACCTCTAAGCCAAAGGGTTTCCGTCCTCACGGCTGTATTCGAAAGCTGAAGCTTCCTGATATCTCAAGGAGATAAAAATATAATATCAAAACCAAAGTAACGAGACTCGGACCCGGCTCGGACCCGGCAAGGGTAACTCGACTCGTGACCCGGCTCGGACTCGCCCGTGACTCGGCAGTGACTCGGCAAAGTGACAAGACCCTTGAAATTTAGA
>MU227519.1:348781-381404 GCA_018584345.1 Thuja plicata
GCAGAGGCATTAAACAAGTTCAGTAGAATGTACAAATATAGAAATGAAAAAATGTTAAGCTATTTGGGAATTTGACAATCGGTAAAAGGCTAAAGATTTGGATAAATGTAACACTAAAATTATGCCATGGATGTGGACACCAAAATGAGTGCATTACGTAGCGTAGTATAATTTTCAACTCTACATTTTTCCCCTACTTAAGAAGGCTTAGGAATTACTAAGAATGCCAAAGTAAATTGTTTTAAATAACTGAAATTTTGAGGATTCGGAAAATTGATATATGTGGTAATGCCCCTATCTGTAAAGTCCTAAGTTGCCGGATTCGTGTATTTGACCCCGGATCCGGGTCCGGATTCTCGACCCGGTCCGTGCTGGATCCAGGCAAGGTCCGCATTTTGACCTGTGGGTTCGGATGGATCCGTGGCCCGCGGATCTAGATGGACCCATAGGTCAAAATGCGGACCCTGCCCGGATCCAGCACGGACCAAGAGGAGAAAACGAGGATCCTCAAGGATCCCACGCGGATCCGCGCGAATCCATAGGGACCCGTGGCCAGCCAAGATGTGAAGTGGTAAAATTAAGACTTTTTTTGTCTTGGGGGCTTTGCCCCCAAACCCCCATTTAATAATTTGGGGTGGAAACTATGCCAATAAAAGTGGGGAAAAATTAACCTTCGACTCTTATTAAGCTCCATTTAGAAGATGATGATGATGAAGAAGAGAATATCAATAAATTGCTAATCCATTAGTTGAACTTTAAACAATGATACTTGAATTGATGTTATGATTTAATTTTGATGTTTTGAATCTTTGAGATTTGGCATTGATCAATGATCAACCATCATAGATTCATACTATGAAATGATTTAGTTTTAGAATTATATATATATATATATACACACACACACACACACACACACGAATCCCTACGAACCCAAACGGCAATTTTTTTTTTCACGAATCCACGAACCGGATTCGCGAGCCCGAATCCGTCCCCGAACCCGAATCGGCAACTTAGGTAAAGTCCCTTACCAATTGTTTCCAACTAAATTTGTTTTCAAATTCTCAATTCAGTTCAGTGGCAATTCTCCAAAGAATTATTAAGACAAATGACTTAACAGTTTGCATTTGGAACATTACAGTCACTGTAATATTTACTTTATATATCACAGTTTGATAAGGGATTAATGACAGCAAATTGATGAAAAGTCTTTTTATTATTTTTATAATCAGCACTCCTTACGAACTGCTGTAAATACATTTCATTTCAGACAGTCATATACAGATAAAATGGGAATGAACAAGTAACCGGGAATAATAGATGCCTTCAGCTTGTGACTCACAAGCCTCACATCTTCCTTGGCATGTTATGGCAGCCGCAAGTGCTAGGTCTCTTATCCTTGTCATGTTGTGACGGCCTCTATCAATTGACCATAGCGAGGCGTCACTCTTTTCCTCTGAAGCTTGGCAGCTGAAACTCACTCTTAAGCACTTTGCAACTCTTCTTTAAGAAGATGCTATGCTACTTCCAAACAAGCTGCAACTGAGCAATGTGTTCATAAAGCTTTTCATATATGATTTGTTGCATTAATATTCTTTAGAATATCCACATTCAGGTGGCGGCCTTTCCTTGTATTATGTGTGGCGACCAACTAAAAGGGTCCCACAATAAAATTATTGAAGGGTGCAAACGAACCAAAGGTGTGCCCCACCATTTGTTTACATAAGCTGCAATTTAATGGCAGGTGAAATATTGAAGAGCTGTATTAATGCATGGTTTGCTTGGATTGTTAGCATCTCCTTTCAAGAAATTCCTGATGCAGCATATAAATATTATCTGCCCATATAAATATTATCTGCCCTTGTGAATGGTATGCTATGATCCAAAATCCGAAGGGATGTGCATCACATTAGTACAGAAGCCTCAATAAAATATGAATCACATGATGTGATTTAGCCTTAAGCTTCACAAAATAGGAATTGCCTTCTTTCCTTGGGCCCGTTTGGTAGCTGGAATATGCCTGGATTTGGCATTATCTAATTCCCAGTTTTGTTTCTTCCATGTTTGTGTCCATCCAAAAAAACTGGAATTGGAATTTTGAAATTCCAATTTTGCCCCAAAATGGGCATATGCATCTTCCACCCAAATAGGTGGAATTGGAATTTCGAATTCCAATTCCAATTTTTATAAAACCAAATTTAATATCTCGTCGGATCCATGACTTCTCCAAACCTTCATTCAGAAACACATTGGTATATTATATTGCTATATATACACACTGTGTACATACGTGTATATATACACATGTGTGTGTATATACATGTGTGTGTATACACACAGGCGTGTGTATATATACATTGTCTATATATACACATGTGTATATATACATACATATACACGTGTATATATACACATCTGTGTATATGTGTACATGTGTGCATATGTGTATGTGTGTGTATATATGCACATATACACACGTGTGTATGTGTATGTGTGTATACACACACACGTGTGTATATGTACATGTGTGCATATATACACACGTGTGTATGTGTATATATACAAACATGTGTGTATATACACACACATGTACACACCGTATTCAAAGAAATTAAGAAATAAACAATTAAAAATCCTTATGCATCTTCTCAGTCATCTTCCGGGTGAACCAAATGGGTCCAGCCCATATTCTGAAAATCATTCTCAGGATAAGTATCTTCCAGAATTGCAGCATCTTCCAGAATTGACTATATCCAGCATTTGATATTCCAGCACCGTAGCTGGAATATGCCTGGAATTGGCATTATCTAATTCCCAGTTTTGTTTCTTCCATGTTTGTGTCCATCCAAAAAAAATGGAATTGGAATTTTGAAATTCCAATTTTGCCCCAAAATGGGCATGTGCATCTTCCACCCAAATAGGTGGAATTGGAATTTCAAATTCCAATTCCAATTTTTATAAAGCCAAATTTAGTATCTCGTCGGATCCGTGACTATAAACATGTATATTATATATATACACGTGTGTAGATACACACACGTGTGTGTATATACATGTGTATGTATATACACACAAACACACATGTATATACACAGTATATATATACACAAATATGTGTGTGTATATACACACATGTGTGTGTGTGTATACACACGTGTGTTTATGTGTATACATGTGTGTATGTATACATGTATGTGTATATACGTGTGTGTATAGACACGTGTGTGTATTTGTGTGTATATATACACAAATGTGTGTATATATGTGTGTGTATACACACACATGTACACACATATACATACACGTGTATATATACACACATGTATATATACACATATGTGTGTATACACTATATATACACACATGTACACATCGTATTCAAAGAAATTAAGAAATAAACAATTAAAATTCCTTATGCATCTTCGTAGTCATCTTCCGGGTGAACCAAATGGGTCCAGCCCATATTCCGGAAATTATTTTGAGGATAAGTGTCTTCCAGAATTGCAGCATCTTCCAGAATTGACTATATTGAGCATTTGGTATTCCAGCACCCAAACAGGTTACGTTTGTGTGGTGGAATTGACCTGGAATTGCATTGTCAAATTCGGGAATTGACATCTTCTAAGTTCGGGTTCAAAATATAAAAAGGGAATAGGGATTTGTTAATTCCCATTTACCCCCAAACCCTGGATTTGAATCTTCCATCTAAATAGGTGGAATTGGAAAATCAATTCCAATTCCACTTAAATGAGAATTGGGTGTAAATCAAATTTTTTACTTTTTTAAATTTTTATTTTTTATTTTTTTAATTCTTTAATTTTTTTTAATTTTTTCTTTTATTTATTTATTTATTTTATTTTTTATTGCAACTTTGGCTCTTTTATGAATTAACCTAGGAGTTAACTTGTTTATGATTTTGTATAGATACGTTGGACAAATTTATGGTCATGTCATGACTATTTGCAAATTAATCTGGTGTTTTTTTGGAATCATTTATTTTCCTCTCTAACACGGTACAGTCAAGAAAAATCACATTTAAATCACATAACAAAAATTTGAAATTTAAAAAATTAGCTTTATACCAATTCTAGTTTTATGGAACCAAACACAGAAAATGCATCTTCTCACTCATCTTCCAGGTGAACCAAACGGTTCCAACCATATTCCAAAAACCATTTTCCGGATTTAGAACTTCTTGAATTGACAAATTCCAGTATTAGACAAATCCAGCGTTCTCTAATTCCAGCAACCAAACGGGCTTATGGAATTGATACATGATAGATCATAAAATAATCAACATATTGAATAATAACTCTTCCACAATTTATTTAGTTTGTAGTTTTCATTGAATGTCACTTCGTACAAATTTATATTTGCATGCAATTCTTTTACAAATTTGTTATCTTTAAATGTGGCAAACATTGGAAAGATATATCGCTTCGGCTCAATCTTTTACTCTACACACATGCAGCACAAATGTGAATTCTGAGTGAATCCACCTCTGATCTTTTTTGGACACACGGTGACTTTAAGTCTTTAAATGAATCACACAGTATTGACTAGGGAAGAATCTTTCACCACCAAAACCGATCTTACCTTAGGGTTTTGTCTAGGGCGGAAGAGATGAACAATGTTCAGCCTCACAGAATATAGAGTTAAATGAAATATTCCGAATCAGCTTCTTCTTTTCCAATTTCCTTTTATGAGCACTTTTGGAACGTTTCAAAAATTATAATTAAAATCACCTTTAAGAACAATCCTTCAGCTCCATAAAAGTTACTTTTTATTATTATTTACTATTTCAAGCACTTAAATTGCCTAAAATTCACCTTTATAAATATTAATATAGGTCGTCTGTTAATTTACCATTGACAATTTAAATATTATTATTTTAAAAATATAAAAAATAACTCGAAAGTGAATTTTGATTTCACCAACATACTTTGAAGCTCACTGAAAATCCAACTTAATGTAGTTGATACTTTCTAAAAATAGAATCCTTCTCCAAGAAGTGTGAAAAGCACCTGAAATGTTGAATCTGCTTATGGAAAGAACCAATGGATTCAACTTGATCTCCTGAACTCAAAACCACTATCTAAAATCCATACTGAAAAGGCTGGCATTCTCCAAGAAAGTTGGAGCTTCCAAAGATGTTGAAAAGGCTCTAAAAAGGAGACATTACACTATCTTTGTTTCCTTGTTCTATTTCCTTTATGTGCTCATCTATAAGGTAAATGCATAGGAAAAATGAGTAAATATTCATTGTGACAAAATAAAAGTATGTAGAAATAAACAATCATGTATATTATCTATCATCTACATTATAGGTCAACCTGTTTGGAGGGAAAATCTTAAGAAATTAACACGGTTTGGATTGAAATTTGGAATGTTGGAAGATTGATAACAAGAACATAGGGCCTAGATTGGGTGGAAAAATAAACTGGGTGACTATGGTGTAGGGATCAAAACAATTGTGTGCAAGAACCACAAACAAAACTAGTTCAAGTACCACAAAAATTTGGCATAGAAACCAAAAAGTTGGATATGGGAAAAAGGGTTATGAAAAGAGAACATATACCCCCTTTAAATTTGTTTTACGCTATAGGATTCAATCAATATAAAGAAAAATATGTAGAGTAAAACGTTGCCGAAGCATGAGAGAGTGCATAACAGTAATAAGTGGAGCAAGAATCAAGAATATTTCCTCCAGGAATGTGTAACAAACAAGCTGTGAACTTCATCCCCAATACATATAGAACACGCATGCAGGAAGAAGTAGGAATAAAGAAGTGGGATATTACAAATATGTAATGTCCCTTTTTGGTCCAATTCAACATCTTTGGAAACCCCCAAATTTCTTGGAGAGTGCCAACATTATGGGGAAGGTATTTTGACCAGTTACAACACTCGGATTTGCCTCAGACTGGCAATCTGATTTTTAACTCGGACTCAGACTCGGATTTGGCAATTGGCACCCAGGCTTGGCAAGACCCAGCAAATTGAAAAAACCATGAAATATAAATATTTTTAAAGATTCAAACGTTGTTTCATGCACCCTTAATAAATAAACTTCAGAGACACAATAGACTCACCTGTGACGTAGGCTTCATCTATTTTCCAAAATTTAGGCGACAAGGTACTACCAATATTTCTAATGTAAATAACTTACTCTGTATCAAGCATCTTCTTGGTCAGCATTACAGATAACTAGTCCAACTCAACAGTTTTGCCATGCATAGTTGCAGCAATCTGTAAAAAATTACAACAAATTGCCATTGATCAGCAGTCTAGTCTGCTACCAATTTATAGCATTGTGCAAATTTGAATAGAGGATGTAGATTGGCAGCCGTGGATTTCTTGTTCTGTTGACAGGGAGAAAACATAAAAAATTTAAATAGGTGTTAATGTGGATACATAATTCCGGATTTCTATTGGACTGTTTTTTTATGTTGCACCAGAGGTATCCCCGCAACCCAGTCCAGCGCCCAACCCGCCTTACCTTGGACTTACTGCCAAGTTGGGGTTGGGAAGGGGCGAGCTGGGGCAAGACTAATCCTTTGGGGATGTACCAAGCCGCCCGCAAGCCAGGTGCATTGGGTGAGTCTGGGCTTTGGAGTTGAACTCAAGACCACTGGGGAGCAAACCCAAGGCCCAAGCCAAGACCGTGTTATCGTATTATGTCATTCATTGTTAAAAATCAGAAGACAATTTTCTCTCATGTATTTCTTAGTGAGTGGTTATTTCTTTGTAAGGGTAACAAAGCCCTCAAATTAGTTAAAAAGTAGACAAATTTAATTTATCGTCCATATTGAATTAGTTAAATTTTATTCTTAATACATGAGTGGTTGCCGTATTCTTAATTAGTTATATTTTATTCTTACTATATGAGTGGTATTGTTAAAAGTCAGAATACAGTGAAGCTTTGTTCAACTTTTCTGTTTTTCATTTGTACTTTTAAAATGCCTACATGATTTGAAGGGTCTTATCTTTGGACCATGCTGACTATTTTTAAATTCTTCTTTTCTGCAGGTTTGTGTTTCCACTACAAATCGGAACTTTCCTGGGAGAATGGGTCATAAAGAAGGTCAAATCTATTTGGCTTCTCCATACACAGCAGCAGCATCAGCTCTCACTGGATTTGTTACTGATCCAAGAGATTTCCTATAAATATAATGAAACCTTTATAATTCAGATGAGTTTAATGTGTTTCAGCTGCAAGATATAATTTTAAGATGACTAGTGTCATTACAGAAATCAAAATGTTTATTTATATTCTGTGACAACTGTTTTGACAGTATTGTAGTGTTCATCTTATACGTGTCACTGACTCTTTCAATCGCTATTAAATTGTGCATTTATTTTTTTGTTCTCATTTATCTCGCTTGTAGGGTCTAGATTCATCTGCAGACTTGATGCCTATTTTATACTGGTGGGTTTGCCCAAAAGTTTCTGAGACTTGTTGACTGGCGGGGCCTAATTCTGTGAGGAGCTTGTTTATATTCTGCAACTTTTGTGGATAGTTGATTTTGTATCAGCACAATTTCCTCGCTCTCGTCCTGAGGCCCTACACTAAGAACACAATATCAACTAAGAAAAGAGTGATTGCAATTGACAATTAACAGACCTTTAATATCATTGGATAGGCATCCTTTTTGAAATATATTTACCATGATATATTATTCAGCATAGGACCATTTTTCTGCTGAAAAAAGATTTAACCAAGTTCTTAAATATCTAGACAAGAGTATGCAAACATTCTTATGCCAAAATAAGCATGAATAAGATTTAGGTGCATCATTGATGAAAGTGTGGAAATTCATTTGCCAATGGTACTGACGAACAATGTGAAAAAAATGTTCATGCATAAACACATCCATGCCTTTGCCATGAAAAACGGATTAAGATAAATCTTGAAAATGTTTGTTGGTCACGGCTAGTTACTTACCTTTGAGAACAACATAGAGTTGGGTATTATTGATTAAATACTTCTATTGAAAATTTCCAAACTTTCTACTATTCTAAAGCTAAAGTAACTTTAGTTCTTATGAGGGCTTGTTATGCTTTGATACCGTGAGCACATAACGGACACCTTTAAAACAAACACAACAGAAAAAAACAATATGCATTTGAACAAGACCAGAGCACATCACATACGATAGGAAACTAAATATAAAAAGATTTTCAAATGCACACGGTGTGCACTTCAGCTACTGGAGCATTCGTTTTGTTCACATATTTCTAAAATAAAAGAAAGATTATTAATTTATTTCCAATGAGGGGTAAACCCATGAAACATTCCATGCAAAGTTCCTTAATTTGGCACATCGGTGCTTTCATCTTAAGCAAAGGTTGGGTTTAGCCCCGGACTTGTTCACGAGGTGTGGGATTACTAAAATTGAGAAATAGAAAAAGCAAGTTTAAAAGCAAAAAAACCTTTCTATGGGCTTCCTAAAGAGGGTATATGCCAATTTGGCAGCTGGCATGGCCAATGACTGAAATTACCCAACTTTGCCTTAATAAATTTTGTTTCTGTATTATGTTAATACAGCAATTAGAATAGCATATCAGAAGACAATCAAGACGAGATAAGAACTTCAGAAAACCTATGTGGTACTATGCCTAACATAATCTTGATAGTTCGTAAGTTGTTGGTATTGGTAAGGTGGTGGGTATTGAGTTTGATTCAAAGTTTTATTGAAACATTCAACATTCTTGGGAGCATCAGTTTTATTGAAACAGATTTCTGACAATAGTAGCGTTCCAAGAATTTAGATAAATACAATGTTTTTCTTTCTGAGTGAAAGTCCAAATTTTAGGGAGCATTTCTTTTCTCGTAAAGATTTTCAACATCCTTGGAGAGAACCAACTTTCTTAAGACCTTGTGATATATATATATATATGTGTGTGTGTGTGTGTCTTAAGTTGATCTTATATTACAAAGGCAATTTATGTTTTTATTTTTATTGTCAATAAGGGTGGTTTATGCAAGTATTTTAACAGAGAGCCAGAAAATGTCAGCGTTAGGCAGAGTGCAAGTAAGTTAAAATGTTATTATTTATAAGTGACATGAAAATGGAGGATTAAAAGTGACATTTAATTAAAAGTCCTTGAAAGTCACTTTTTTTTATTATCTTGAAAAGTCACTTTATTTTATTATTGAGAGGAAAAGTGATTTTAAAAAAAAAAAAAGATACTCTCCGCTTGCTCTAAATTTGCCATAAAAGTGCCTATTTAAGGAGTTGTGCATAGGAGAATGATTAGATTGATTATTGCTTTTATTATTTGCTTCGATTGAAAACGAGTTCTCATAATTCTTTAGGATGGAAACTCTTTTGAAATATTAGTTCGGGAATGAAAACCCGAATAGCTGGAAAGAATGATTTCATCCAAAAGTCACACGTGTTTATCTGTGTTGAAAGTGAATATTTTATAGTTTGTGCTAAAGTTGAATATTCTTAGTTTGGCTGCAAGGTTAGGTTATTTTTTGATTTGTTTCAATTGAGATTTTTGACGTGGTTTGACATGTTTTTTTTGGCTTGCAAGGATTTATGATGTAGATTTAAGAATTTTGTGGGCTTGTGAAGTGGTTGAAGGAGATTTCTTCTTGAAACCAAGCAAAAATATGGTAGACTTTGGTGATTTTTAAGAGTTATTGTACCTATTTTAGACCTGCAAGTAATCTGAGTACTATCCCATTCTGATATCCATTGGTTTACATGTGTTTGGGAGGGGGGCATTATGATTGTTTTTTAGCAATGTAGATGTTCCCACTTGTTAAGTAGTTGGGGTTTTCAGCGTGTTGTACTTGCTTTCCAGCTTCATGTCAGACATGTACATGTCTAAATTCCTTTTAGCAGCTTAATAATGTTCAGTTATAGTGTGTTGGTTTGTTGGTTGAGGTAGTTCAGAGTGCCTTATCAGTTGTTCTTTCAGTTCAAGGTGAGTTTCCTTCAATTTGAGGTTAGTACAATGGTTGTCTTGGTGTAGGCTTAAGTTTAGTTAGGTTCCTGACATTTTTGCATTTATTAGTAATTAGTTGCTAGTATATTGTTTACTGCATTTTTTATTTTTTGGTTGAGGTAGCTGGTTAACGATTGTTCCTGTACTTCCCTCTGTAACTTGTTATTCATTCGGGTGCTTGTACAATATCTACCATCTCATTCACATCAATAAATTAACCATTGTTTGGTGAAATAGCTTATGTTGTGTTGCTTCCCACTGTTTTGCGAGGGTTGTTTTGATTTGTGGTACAGGCTCCTACAGGCATCAACATGGTATTAGAGCTACTCTGATTGCAGCCCCTTCATGTTCATTGAGTATTCACGGGGTTTGAGGTTCAATTGTTTTTTTTGCATTTATTAGTAATTAGTTGCTAGTATATTGTTTACTGCATTTTTATTTTTTGGTTGATGTAGTTGGTTAACGATTGTTCCCGTACTTCCGTCTGTAACTTGTTATTCATTCGGGTGCTTGTACAATATGTATCATCTCATTCACATCAATAAATTAACCATTGTTTGGTGAAATAGCTTATGTTGTGTTGCTTCCCACTGTTTTGCGAGGGTTGTTTTGATTTGTGATACAGGCTCCTACATGCATCAACATGGTATTAGAGCTAGTCTGATTGCAGCCCCTTCATGCTCATTGCGTATTCACGCGGTTTGAGGTTCAATTTTTTTTTGTGAGGGATTTTGTTTTATGATTTTTTTGCCATTATCATTTGGCAAAAAAATACTCTCTAGGGTTTATTGCTCAGTTTCTTATCGGCAATTCTATGGTCACTGGTGTATTCTCAGACTTTGTCGCCAAATTCTTCAATGTTTGGATGCACCAGTTTGTAGCTTGATAGGTGGTGATAGTGCTACCGATGCTATTGTTGTTTTGGAACCTTTTTTTAAGGAAGGAACATTGCATATTGATGGCATTTCAAGGAGTCGACAAATTACTATCTTGACCAAAGAAATACATATGTATTGAATTTATCGAGCCGCCTAAGCAAGCCTTGGTAGCTTGTTCTCTAATGCATTGGGTTGGTGTTTTGAGGCGACACAAGGATTGTGTTTTTCTCATGCCTTTTGTTGTTTTTGTTAAAACATTACGAGTTGAGTGATTGTTTGAAGGGGGTGTCATTATTCCACTCTCAGTGAAGAACATGTGGCTCAAAATTTCCTTGTATTGGCTTATGGTTTTTAGCCAACACATTGTCTTTGATAGACTTGATTCATTTCGTTTGCAACTTATTGTTCATTGTTCAAGGTTCTTCAATATGATTAGCAAATTTATTGCATTAGACCTTTTGCATTGCTAAAGTCCTTCCAAAATATCTTGATATCTTTTACAATTTAGGTTTTCAAATAGGTAAAGGTGGGCCCATTTTGCAGTTGTTTGGAGAATTCTTCAGGTGACTTTAGTCCCACATGCACTAGGCGGCAAAGCTTTTCAAGCTTTTAATAGAGCGATGTGCATTGGTATATTGTGAGCGAAGGCTCTATTCCTTGTGCATGTGTTTTTTTGCTTGATTAGGTGTGCTTCGTTGGCCTTCATGGCTTGGTTGCGACTTAGCTTGTGGTCACTTAGCTGCGGAATGACTGTTTGGTGGTTGAACCTTTTGGTTGATTATTTGATGTGGCACGAGAACTCACCAAGAATATCGTCGTAAGGGGTTATTTTTTCTCCAGATGGGGTGCTTTTTAGTTGTATGGTGTGATCGAGGGCTCGAGAGGATTACAAAATAGCCTAACATAGACATTTTTTCCAAATTTGCATAACTTTTGCAAATGGAGTCAATTTCTTACAAATGAGATCGTCGAAAATTACTTCAACAAACTACACTGGGTGGAGATACTTTTTGAATATTTTGCCATGACAATTTTAATAGCTTGAAGTTCAAGTTGTTCTTGCTATTCTCGGTAAAATTGGTGTTTGGCAATTGTAATTTTTTTTTTGTATCTATTCTGAGGGTGTATCTTGCATACGAGTCCTTTCTGTGTCATTGTTCATCATGTTGGACCCTAGGATTGAATTGCTCACTCCACACAACTATCACATGCGAAAACTCAAGATGATTCAATTGTTGCAATCTCAAGGTCTTTAAAAAATGTTGGATGAAGACGAACCTGAGTTCACTAAGGCATTTGATCAATTTGTTCAGTAAAACTAAATGGACAAGGCGAACGAACACATTGGTCTCCATGTGTTAGATAATTTGTTGTTTCACATTGATGAATGTCAAACACCTTAAGATGTGTGAAAAGCTTGCAAAGTTGTATGGTAAGGTCAATCAGTTTAGGATCTTGTGGCTTGAAGCTAATCTCACTTCTCTCTCTAAATGCATTTCAAACTATTAATGGTTTCCTTGCACAGTTCAAGTTGATTTTGTCACAGTTGAAAGGATGTGGTCATGCCAAAGAAGATAAGGAGTTTATCCTCTTGATCTTGCCTAAGCTTAGAGGTCATTTTCAAGTGTTTGCCTCTACCTTTTATTCTACAATGGATGCTATCGAAGAAGACTATAAGATGCCTTCTTGATTTTGATGAATGTTCTTCCTAAGATTCGTGCTTTGATGGCTCAATCTTTGATGAGAACGAGTAAGAATAAGAAGCCCAAGACAAATTTTGTTGTAGGTGGTGAGCCTCCCTCCAAGCCTAAGGTGAAGAATGATTAAAAGATTAATCCTCCACCTCCTAATTCTAGAGAGTCCTCTCCTGAGTCTAAGAAGACGAAGGAGAATTGTTGCTTTTGTTGAAAATATGGGCATAATGATGCACATTTGTTTGTGAGACTGGTAGTATTGGAGGAAGCTACGAGGAAACTCAATATTGCCATCCCATGTCTTCTTTCTTGGGAAAAGGGCAAGCTCTTTCAACTAGGGCTTTGTCAACTACCAATGGTAGTTGGATTCTTGATTCATGTGCTTCGCACATGACTCATGCAATGGATCTTCTTAATTCTATTTCATCTCTAGTAGTGCTTCTCATATTGCTATTGGAACTCTTCACAGATTCCAATTCTAGGGACAAGCTCAGTTCAAATGTAGGATGGTTCCATTGATGTTCTTCTTATTCTTGATATTTCTGAGAATTTGCTTTCCATTTGTCATATTTGTCATCATGGTGATGGAAGATGTGCTGAGTTCTCTCCTGATGATATGACTATTTGAGAGTTGTCGGATCTTGAGGAGGTTGGTGCTAAAGGAACAGTTGATCATGTGGCTTGGTTGTATACGTTTGATAGATTTGAGTCTTCATGAGGATCATCCTTTCTTGCTCGTGTAGATTCTGTGAGTAAACTTTGGCATGATTGGTTTAGACACCTGAATTACAAATATCTCCAATAGATGAGCACACAAAACTTGGTGAATGGTCTTCTTCAAATATGTTGTTCAGATAGTTTTTCAACGGTGTGTGCTTGGAAAACATCATAGGGATCCCTTTCTTAAGGATATGGGCACGCGTACTTTGGCACCCCTTGAGTTGGTACATAGTGCCCTCGTGTCATTTCTAACTCCTCCATTTTCAGCGGCCAAGTATGTGTTCACCTTTATTGATAAATTCTCTTGATGCACATGTGTATACCTTTTGAAGTACAAGGATGAGGTTCTTCTATTGTTCATGACCTTACTTGCATTTGTGGTGAATCATTCAAGTCTTTCTCTTTAGAAGATTCACATGGATAATGGGAGGGAGTATGTCAATCCAACATTTTAGGACTTTTGTAGAGATCAAGGTATTCTTCATCAACACATAGTGTCAAACATTCCTCAATAAAATGGCGTGGATGACTAGAAGAATATGACTTTGAGGGAGATGGCTATTTGTATGCTTTAGTCTCGGTCCATGGTTCCAACATTTTGGGAAAAGGTTGATCAGTTATGCCAACTACGTCTAGAACCATATACCTCTCAAGGTCATGTAAAATATGACTCCCAAGGAGGCTTGCTCTCGTGCCAACCCTAATGTTTCCTACTTTAGAGTATTTAGCACCGATGCATGGACATTCATTCCACAAAGTAGGCACAAAGTAATAGAGAAGAAGAGTGAATGGTTGATTTTTGTTGGCTATTGTGAGGATGTGAAGGGTTCATTTCTTTGACCTATCACTTGAAAGGTTCATTTTCATTGTGATGTTCACTTTGATGAGTCCTTCCCTTCAATGGATTCTCCATCACAAGCAACTTCCTCTCTTCTTCCCAATTCTTCTTAAAAGAATGTTTTTCTTCCTTCAGATGATGATTATCATGATGCTCCTAATCTTGTTGATGAGGTTCCTCCAACTGCTCCTACAATACCCACTCGACCTCCTTGGGCTTGTACTCTTCTTGAGGAAGTTGGTTCTCTTTTAAGTGATGCCACAACTACTTGTCACATTAGTGCGTAGACTTGAGGTATTGGGATTTTGAGTCATGCAGTTTCTATTGATCCTTATAAGCTTCCAGATGCTTCAGGTGTTCGAAAGTGGGATAGTGTTATGGCTGAGGAGTAATCTTCTTTGATGAAGAACCATACTAAGGATCTTGCTCCTCTTCCTAAGGGAAGAAAGTTGGTTCGATGTTGTATCATCCTTAAAAGTAAGCACTTGATTTGTGCTCAATTTAGGATCATTTTGGGCCCACTTTAGTGTGGTTCCTTTGATTGGGCTTCATATTGCACTTAAAAGTACACTTTATTAACATATGGGTCCTTGTTTCTTCCCTAATCCTCCCTAATTTGTGCAAAATTGAGGTAGGATCTTATTTCTAAGCATCCTCCCCTATTTTCCTCCAATTGCAAAATTCCCCCTTACTTTTATGGTCTTGGAATTCACTCCCAACATCGGAATCAGTTGACCTTTCGGATCCCGCAAACCTTATAGGCCACAACCTCCAATTAAAAGAAAGCATCTTTCTAGAGGGGTGCAATCGAACTTCGACTGCACCCACCAGGGGTGAAGTCGAACTTCAACTTTACCCCTAGGTTTTAGATCCGTGATTGGGCCCTAGGTCATATTTGGTGCATTCATCGGGGTTTCAGATCTATGGTCGGCCTGTGCAACTCTGTTTCTGGATGCACTATAAAAGGCTCTCCTTCATTCCTTTGGTTTGGACATCTTAGAAAAAGGCATACGTGCACATGAGGACAACCACATCATTATTGTGAGCATGCAATTATTGAGCAAGAAATCAAGTGAAGTATGGAACATTCAAGTGCAAATTCAAGTGGCATTCAATTCTTCAAGTATTCAAGGTGTCTTCCATAGATCAAGCTTCTTTCCCCGTTGAGGCCAAGCAAAGGAGTTTCTTGGAAGGACATTGGCATCATTTCCTCAATCATTCGTTGACTATTTACAAAACATCTTTATAAGGTTTTGTCTTGTATGATTTCCTTTTGGTTTTTGTGTGGAGTCAAAGCTATTGCATCAACATTCTTGATCACATTCAAAGAGGTAAGATTATCTACATTGCACGATACACTTCATTTCGGATCTAATTTATGTTACATGTCAACATTCCTTCATTTCAATTCAAGGTTAATTCCTAAACCGAGGGTTGACCAAGGCAAACCCCCTATCAATAAACAATTTCCTTTCTTTTAGTGTGCAAGAACATGTTTCAGGATATGTGGAGCTTGATTCAGGTATTTTTGGGGTCATCTCAGATGTCAGAATCAGAAAGTACACAATCACCAACAAAGGGGTGTAGTCAAAAATCTTGACTTGTACCTAAAAAGTCGCCTTTTCTTGGATGCCTCAGATTTTCACAGTCAGGAGTTACAGGTGTTAGGGTCCCAGTTCTAGAACTGTTTCAGTCCGCGACATCACAATGATTGGAAATTGCAGTTTCAAGGCTCATAACTTCTTAATTCCTTCCAAGGTACATAAATCTTTCTTCCTTCTTGCATTTTGTTTTCAGATATGTTATTGTATTAGCTATCTCAGTTACTTTCCAGATCTGTACTTGTTCATTAATCAATTAGTCAAATCCATTAATTCCTTAATAGTGGAAATATGTCTTATCCTCCTCCCTTTGCATCAAGGTTTTGCATTTGCTTCCCTTCATCTTGGGTTATGCTAATCAAACTTAGATACAAAGAGGTTGGGTATGTCTATTTCCCAATGTATACCATAGGACCTTGGTGAGTGATCTCTACCTTAGCATTGCTCACCATTTTCCTCTATACATTTTGGTGAACCTCATGCATGATACCTTCTTTTGATTTGGTGGTTAGATATTCCTTGCATATCTTTTGTGTTCAACTCTATACATTTTGGTGAACCTGCCACTTTCATGCACATTACCTTTTGATTAGATAGTTGGATGTGTTAGAACATAAATTTTCAATTTAGTTTTTGTTCCCTAAAGCTTGTTCTATTACAATAATTATGTATTCTCCTTAATATTTTCATATGTTGCCACATGTTTTTATCATAAGAATAGTTATTGCTTGTTTTCTAGTGTGCGAGATTGATCAGACGACATCATGAAGAAGGGAAAATGTACGAACCACGCAAGCAGTTACAGTTATGAAAGAATGAATGCTCTGTGAAGGTCCTAGTAGTAGAATTGTTACAATGAACTTATCCCAAATTTCCTCTATTAAGGAATAACTAGGTGTTTTTATATGTAAACACTCACATATTACGCTGCCAAAGCCGTAGACTTTAGAAGGAGAGTAAGGGATTTCCCAAAGTTCTGAAGAGTGATAGGGAATAGAAGCAAAGTAGTATGATTCTCGAAGGATGGGGCCCACATTTTTCAAAGATGTACAAAAAAGACCAAGTACTCCATTTCAGAAAATTGATGCTCGGAGTGCTAGCCATCGGAAATAGAAGCCTTGTAAGGGAATTCCCAAAATACCGAAATAGAGGTTGGGCCCACATATTTTAAAGCTTTACTTGGCCGAAAAGGAAGCAAAGTATTATATTCAGAAATAGTAGGGAGGAACTGCTTTTTCGGAAGGAAAGTGTGACCTTCAGAAATCGTAGGGAGGAACTGTTTTTTCTGAAGGAAAGTGTGACCTTCAGAAATCGTAGGGAGGAACTTCTTTTTCTGAAGGAAAGTGTGACCTTCGAAAATCGTAGGGAGGAACTTCTTTTTCCGAAGGAAAGTGTGACCTTCAAAAATCGTAGGGAGTAACCACTTTTTTTCAAAGGAAAGTGTGACCTTCGGAAATCGTAGGGAGGAACTTCTTTTTCCGAAACTTCTAAAAATGTAGCCAGATGGTGCTATTGCCGAAACTCAGTTAGAAAGTGAACCTACGACAGTCAGGTGTTTTCCGTGTGGTTGACATAAATGAATACAGATCATTCTCTAATGGCAGGTATGTTTTACTTTCTAAAATTAATATGTGATTAACTTATTTTATTTTGTGCAGGATTTGGTTGGTGGCAAAGACTGTGGGTGTATCCGCGGGACGAGAGGATACAAATGTTGTAGACAAAATGGATCATCATGCTGGAAGATGACAGTCAGAGACATCATACATAATCTAGATACATATGCCCCTACTGAATTTTTTAAGAATATCAAGAGGTACATCGAGCTATTGAGAATTATTCATTATGCCAAAATGATTCAAAATGTTGTCTCAGGGAGATTTTATGTAATCAATTTGTTACGACAGTTTGTATAGTTGTCAGTTAAGGAGTTAGAAGTTTTTGTGAAAGGGTATGCCTTTTCACCCAAACTGAATCCTCGTCTATATATAGGGGATCATTTCGATGTAAGAGATATACAATAAGAATACTATTTTAGAATGCACAGTTGATATTTTCTTCAAACCATATGTCCAACTATATACAATCATATTCTCATGCTTAATACAAATCAAGAGTTCTTTTTTCAAAGGTGTGATTTTGTTGTTTTTATTGATTAGTTCCTTATGATATCTATTTCATAAATATAGATGCCAAATGTGCAGTCTTATGGAATGGTATTTTGAGTATGTTACAGTTTGACTATTAAGATAAAGATTGGTTATCAAATTTACTCTGTCTTGTTGGCCTTTCTGAGAAAAGTTAAAATCAATAAGACTAACCACAATATAATTTAAAATTACTTGAACATACATAAGCCATTTGGTAGATAGTTTAAAATTGTCTCATAAAGTTATACATAGAATCATAAAGGCAAAATTTCATCACCTAAGAAAGAGAAGGTATTGGTCTGTTAGTAATCTATGGAATTTGGCTAGCATTTGCATTTATAAAGTATTCTTTCATTTACAAACAATACATCATTATAAAACATTCTTACAACATTCAAATATTTAGTAGTTATGATATTCACAATTTGATCAATCTCAAGGATTCACTTGCCATATTGAGAGATCACTCAAGCTCATCTTGCATCGCTATCTGCTATAAAAAGCCTCCAACCAACAGAAGGTTGAGGTATAAGCCCACTTGCCTTGGTTTTGCAGAGCCTAAAGTGTAGGGGAGGAGGATCATAATCGATCACTCCCGTTTGTAGGCCAAGTCAGTTGGAAGATCCAAGCATTGAGTAGGCAAGCTCAGGCAAGCTCCTATGATTTCCAATTTGGTTATTTGGGAACCAATAGATTGGCGACTCTATTGGGGAAAAGAAATTAGAAACAATAAAAACAACATTTCCCTCTTAGTGAGGTGGTGACTCTACAGTAATTTATGATTAACAACCTGTCTTGCAAAAGGGTAAGTAAAGATCCTATACACTTATCTTTAAAGTACATGTGGGCTTGAAGATCCCTTAATAAAGGACATAACAACCATATTGACTTAAATCCAAAAAGAAACTTAAGTAAGAATAAAAATCTGGATTCAAAGATGACATTTGTAAGATATAAGAAGTTCCCTGACAGGGAAAGAGGATTTTTCAATGAAGAAGAAACCCCCACATCAAGTCATCACAGTTATGGGAATAATGATAAAAATTATAATCCTTTTTCCCATATACATATGGAAGAGCATGGTCCTCAACATGAAATGAATCACGAAAAAGAAAATAAAGAAGAAAAGGATCGAAAATGGGATGCCATTTTTTGTGAGATAGCTAATGTGGGCTCAGATGATGAAGAGATGATTAGTTCTCTTAGGAGGCAACCAGATGAAATATTAAATAAAATGAGAATATAGAGAAGTGCAATCTCTTCACCAAGAGAAAAAATAAATAAAGATGAAAGTCCAAGAGAAGAAAGATGGAGAGATGAGAGGATAAGAGAGGAAAGAAATGAAGAAGGGATGATTACAAAGGATGTTAGGACCTCTAGATACAATCATCCTCATAGAAAAAATGGAGAGCAAGTTTTCAACACTGGTAATACTAATTTGTTGTTTGAACCAGAAAATAGGGGAAGATATGGAAGTAATAACAATAGCGGTGAGCAATATGGCCATTGGAGACAACCGAACAATGGAGGAAATCATGGTCATAGTAAGCCAAGACAACAAAATTATGGTAATGGCGGTCAAGTTCACATAGGTCAGAACACAAGAAATGCAAACCATCAAAATCATGGGCCAAGGATAAATAATCGTGGTGGACATAATGTTGGGTTAAGAGCACCTATGGTGATTGAGAGATACAGGCCGTTGGATTTTAGTGGAATAGTAGGTTATCCAAACCCTAGTCAAAGTGATTTGATGACAACTATTCCAAAATTCACTGGTAATGATATAAAATATGTTGAACAACATGTGATCAATCTGAAAATACAATTGAGGAGTTTGAAATTCATTATGAGGATGTTTTCATGAAACTATTTATGCAGTCATTAAACGAAGATGCTGGAGAATGGTATAGAGGGATTCCTGATAGATCAATATCAAGCTGACAAGAATTTACAACTCAGTTTATTGAACAATTTGGTGATCATAATGACACTTCTTTTGCATCACATGAACTAACCATCATTAAGAACTTCAATGAATCTGTGGCAAAATTTAATAAAAGATTTAATAAAGTGTTAAATAGAATACCAAGGGACATAATGTTTGTTGACTCTTTCTTGATTGATTTTTACTTAAGTGCATTTGATAGAAAGACTCATTATGAAATCATATCACATAGACCATCAACCTTGCAACAAGCTTTCAAAATTGCCACTACTATTGAAAATGATAGAAAGGCTGCTGGGAGAATAAGCAAGAGGGATGATACTAAGTTGTAAAATTCTAAAGCCCCTAAAAAAGATGATCTCAAAGAAATTATGGACATGCTCAAGGATTTGAAGGGAAAACATACCAGGAATGATAGGCCACCATTCTACAAAAAAAGACAGGCTTAGATTGCAAGATATGCCTTATAATATAAATGTGAAAGATGGTAAGCCTAAAAGGAAAAATTATACTAAGGAGACCCCTGATCCATTGAGAAGAACCAATCACTTGGTGGAAAGTAATCCTTGGTGTGATGCATGTAGATTACCACATTCTCCTGAGAATTGTGTTGTGGCCCAAAGCTTGCAGGAGGAAGAAGATCAGAGCGATGATCAACACCCATCGGTGAATGCAGTCTCAACTGAACCCTTGTGGGGAAGAGATGATTGCAGTTCTTATGATGAAGAATATATACATGATGATGATTTAAATAGAATATATCAGTGTGATGAACAACATGAAGGAGCTCTAGTGTTAAGGAGATTAACAAATGAAGAAAAAGAATCTTATATTATTGCGGCAGTTGAGGAAGCAAAGAGTAATTACTGGTTGAGGAATAGAACAGTGAATGTTGATCAAGGAAAACCTGCTGGAATATTTGCCAAAGTGCCAAAGAAAAATAGAAGCCAGATGAACACTCTGAGAAAGGACAAAGATGCATGGTGTTGGTATAATGAAAATGAAGAATTTAAATTTCCTGCTTGTTCTGAGGTATCATATAGGATTGACATTATTGTGGTAGAAGTACCTACTAATTATGGAATGCTTCTATCTAGACAATGGTCTAATCTAGTAGGTGGTGATATTCAATTGGATCTATCTTATGCTACTATTGCAGTGAATAGCAGAGAAGTGAGAATTGACAGGGAGCCTAGATCATCATACATCATTGAAGATGTTGATCCGGGACAAGTAAATTGATTTTGCCACACTAACATGAACAATTTCAAAGTAAATATTACTAAAAATGCAATGCAAAATACTGAACAAATTGAAATTCATGTTAAAGAAGATCAAGATATGATATGGAAAATGTATTTTGATGGTGCATGCAGTAAGGAAGGGAATGGTGCTGGAATTATCTTTGTTTCTCCTAATGGAAAATCTTTTAAATATTCATTCCTTTTGTCTTTTGAATGTATAAATAATGTAGCCAAATATGAGGCTCTTTTATTATGCCTTAGAATTTCAATTAAGCATGGAATAAAAATGTTAACTGTCTATGGCGATTCTGAATCAATTGTTTCTCAAGTTAAAAATAAATTTGTTACCAAAAATTTAAAATTTAAATGTTATAGAAATGAGGTTTGGGATTCCATAGAAGTCTTTGACGCATTTGCAATTAACTGGATTGATAGATCAAAAAATATTCTAGCAGAATTTATGGCTTACTTGGCCGTCAAGCACAATGATGTCCCATTTGATGAGATAACACAAGTAGAAATCAAAACCAAGCTAGCAATACCAGACAATATGTAGAGTTGGAAGATTTTCTAGGATGAGCACGATGTAAGGATATTTCTCACATGTGAAGAACAGTATGAGGACCAACTCATGGATTGGAATGCATAGTGTGAATAAAGAGGAAGGTAAAGACTTTTTGTTTGGAAAAGAGGTTGTTCAATTAAAGACAAACAAGATTCCTAAGGGGTTAGTTGACTGAGAGAGGATTTTTGACACTAAAGATAAAGTTGAGTTGAAGTCTTGAGGCTTGTAAATAATGATGATGTAGAGAAGATAAATATTGGAAATGAGCACACTCCTAAGGAAGTATAAATTGAAAAGAAACTTACTCCTGAAATCGGGACAGAGATAACAACCTTATTAAGAAAATATCGACATTTTTTTGCATGGTCATATGATGACCTCAAAGCATACCGAGAGGATCTATTTCAACATGAGATGCCTCTGAAACCATATGCAAAACCATTTAGGCAAAGGCGACGTCCCATTAACCTAACATTGGCTCCAAAAATGAAAGAAGAGTTGATGAAGTTAAGGGATGTAGGGATCATCAAACCAATCAAACATTCAACATGGGTATCCAACTTGGTTCCGATGAGGAAAAAGAATGGTGACATAAGGCTTTGTGTAGATTTTAGAAATTTAAATGTGTCATCATTAAAAGATTATTATGCTTTGCCTAACATGGAAGCCTTTCTATAGAAGGTGATAGGAAATGAATAGTTATCCATGATGGGTGAGTTTTCAGGGTATAACCGAGTAAAGATCAAGGAGGCAGAACAATACAAAACAACTTTCACAACTCCATGGGGAACATATATGTATGCAAGAATGCCTTTTGGAATTACTAATGTCGGAGCTACTTTTCAAAGGGCTATGGATGTGGCTTTTGAAGGTTTGATTGATATCATTTTTGTAGTATATTAGGATGACCTGACAACATATTCAAAGAAAGAAGAAGACCGTTGTAACCACTTGGAGAAGATTTTCCTGCAAGCCTTGGAATATGGTATATCTCTAAATCCTAAAAAGTATCATTTTGGAGTTACAAAAGGTAAATTATTAGGACACATAGTATCAAAAGAAGGTGTAAGGATAGACCCTGAGAGGATTGCTACCATAGATAAGATCCAAGTACCTAAAACTGTCAAGGATATTCAATCATTCTTTGGGCGGGTGAATTGTGTTAGGAGGTTTGTATCAAACTTCTCTAAAATTGTAAAACAAATTGCAAAAATGCTTAAAAAGGGAGCAGAGGTCAAGTGGATAAATGAATCCTTGGAAGCATTTGCAAATATCAAAAATAATCAAAGAAGCCTTTGTTCTCAAGTTTCTGAATTTTTCAAAACCTTTTCAGATTTTCTCCTTTGCATCCTATCATACAATAACAACTGTCATGTTATAGAAAAATGATGAAGGATATGAACAGTCTATGACATTTTTTAGAAAAACTCTTCAAGTAGCAGAATTGAACTATGACATCAATGAAAAGAAAGCTTATGCTTTAGTGAAGGGAATAAAATATTTAGCTTATGTGCCAAATGCAATAGTGAAGGCTATGTTTAGACAATCATAAACTACTGGCCGAAGATGTAGGTGGATCAATCAAATTTAGGTTTTCAATATTGATATTCAGATCACCAAACTTGTGAGAGGCCAAGGTCTTGCAATACTTATGACAGATTCCAATTTAGAAGCAGCTCAAGTGCATCAAGTGGAATCAGAGCATTCAGTGGTAAGTATTGAATGATGCCCATGGTATAAGGATATTGTTTATTATTTAAGACATGAAATACCAGTATGACTTGACTTAATTGATAGTTAGAAAATGACAATAAAACTCTAAGCAACTAGGTTACTTCAAGGTGACTTGTATTGGAAGAATAGAGATGGTGTTTTATTGTTTTGTTTAGATGAGAATCAAGAAAAATAAATCCTTAGAGAGTTACATAAGGGAGTTTGTGGAGGCCATTTCTCAATGAAGACTACAACACATAAAATATTACATGTTGGTTATTATTGGCCTCATGTATTTAAATATTGTTATTCATATTTTAGAAAATGTGAAGCATGCCAAAAATTTTCAGGGAAGCTAAAGTATGATGGAGATTTACCTCTGAAACCTTTAAATATTGAAGAGCCCTTACAAATGTGGGGAATTTATTTCATAGGATAAATCATTGATAAGTCAAGTGGAGGACACAAATGAATTTTGGTAGCAACATATTACTTCACCAAATGGGTGGAAGCAATACCAACTATGAAGGCTACAAGTAAAGTGGTGATTAAGTTCATAATGGAGAATATCTTAACCAGGTTTGGGGTTCCCTATAAAATTTTGGTGAATAATGGAATGTGTTTCAGATTCAAAAAAAATTCTGGTTTTTGTGAGTCATATGGGATTGTGCTATCATATTCCTCACCATATCACCCTAAAGGGAATGGCCAGGCAAAATCCAGTAATAAGAATATTTCAAAAAAATTAAAAAAGATGCTGGATAAAAATAAAAAGGTTCGGGATACAAAATTGAATTTAGCAGTATGGATTGATAGGATTACTATTAAGAAATCCATAGGGTTTGCTCCATATGAACTGGTTTATGGGAAGCAAGACAGTTTTCCTTTGAATAACTTGCTTCCAGTATACAAGTTTGTCACAAAGGAACAACTTGAGGATGTTAATTTCGTGGAAGAAAGGTTATCACAATTAGTCGAATTGTAAGAAGTTAGGAGAGAGGCCCCACAACAAAATATCAAGAAACAACAAGTCAAGGTTTTTCATGACAAGAGATCACATAACCTAATATTTAAGGAATGAGAGTGGGTGTTAAAATGAAATGCTAAGGATCAGGACAAAGGCAAACATTGGAAATTTGAAGCACTTTAGATCGAACCTTATATTATTGTGGATAAAGGAGGAGAAAACACATATTTTTTTATAGAGTATTGATTGATACATTCAGGAGTTCCCAGTGCATGGGCAGTATCTCAAGCACTTCTTTTCTTGATGAAAAACCAGGAGTATTTCTAACCTTTAGAATATAATTTTTTTTCTTTTAGGTTTTTTATTTCTTTTTTTTTAGTGATAATATAATGCCTTCTTCTCTAGAGATAATTGGGATCCCTCTATGTCCAAATGGGAACGTACGTCCCCAAAAAGTGTCATTGTTAGAACATAAATTTTCAATTTAGTTTATGTTCCATTAAGCTTGTTCTATTACAATAAGTATTCTCCTTAATATTTTCATATGTTTCCACACATTTTTATCATAAGAATAGTTACTGCTTGTTTTCTACGTGCATGATTGATTAGACGATACAAAGAAGGGAAAATGCATGAAGCACGCGAGTTGTTACAGTTTTGAAATAATGAATGCTTTGTGAAGGTCGTAGTAGCAGAACTTTTATAATGCACTTATCCCACATTTCTTGTGTTAAAGAATAACTGGGTGTTTTTATATGTAAACACTCACATATTAAGTTGCCAAAGTTGTCAGGATTAGAAGGAGAGTAAGGGATTTTCTAAAGTTCTAAAGAGTGATTAGGAATAAAAGAAAAGTAGTATGATTTCCGAAGGATGGAGCCCACATTTTTTGAAGATCTACAAAAAAGGACTAAGTAATCCATTTCAGAAAATTGATGCTCGAGGTGCTAGCCGTCGGAAATAGAAGCCTTGTAAGGGAATTCCCAAAATCTTGAAATAGAGGTTGAGACCACATATTTGAAAGCTTGACTTGGCTAAAAAGGAAAAAAAGTATTATGTTCAGAAATAGTAGGGAGGAACTGCTATTCCCGAAACTCAATCTAATCTTCAAAAATCGTAGGGAGGAATTGACTTTTCCGAAGGAAAGTGTAACCTTAAAAAATCATAGGGAGGAACTTCTTTTTCCGAAGGAAAGTGTGACCTTCGAAAATCGTAGGGAGGAACTTCTTTTTCGAAGGAAAGTGTGACCTTCGAAAATCGTAGGGAGGAACTTCTTTTTCCGAAACTTTAGAAAATGCATGCAAGTGGTGTTATTCCTGAAACTCAATTGGAAAGTGAACCTGTGGTAGTCGGGTGTTTTCTGTGTGGTTGACAGAAATGAATACAAATCATTCTCCAACGGCAGGTATGTTTCAATTTCTTAAATTAATACGTGATTAACTTATTTTATTTTGTGTAGGTGCTCGTTGGTAGCAAAGACTGTGGGTGTATCCGCAGGACGATAGGATACAAATATTGCAGATAGAATGGATCATCGTGCTAGAAGACCAAAGTCACAGACATCATACATAATTTAGATACATATGCCCCTACTGAATTTTTTAATAATTTCAAGAGATACGATGAGATATTGGGGATTATTCATTATGCCAAAATGATTCAAAATGTTGTCTCGGGGAGATTTTATGTAATCAATCTGTTACGACAGTTTGTTTAGTTGTCAGTTAAGGAGTTACCCATTTTTTTTAAAGGATATGTATTTTCACCCAAATTGAATCCTCGTCTATATATAGGGGATCATTTTGATGTAAGAGATATACAATAAGAATACTATTTTAGAATGAACAGTTGATATTTTATTTAAACCATATGTCCAACTGTATGTAATCATATTCTCAGGTTTAATACAAATCAAGAGTTCTTTTTTCGAAGGTGTGATTTTGTTGTTTTTATTGATTATTTCCTTATTATATTTGTTTCATAAATATAGATGTCAAATGTGCACTCTTATGGAATGGTATTTTGAGCATGTTACAATTTGACTATCAGGATAAAGATTGGCTATTAAATTTATTCTATCTTATTGGCCTTTCTGTGAAAAGTTAAAATCAATAAGACTAACTGCAATATAATTTAAAATTACTTGAACATACAGAATCCATTTGGTAGATAGTTTAAAACTGTCTCATAAGGTTATACATAGAATCATAAAGGTAAAATTCCATCACCTAATAAAGAAAAGGCACTCGTCTGTTACTAATATCTGGAATTTGGTTAGCATTTGAATTTATAATGTATTCATTCATTTACAAACAATACATCATTATAAATCATTCTTACAACATTAAAATATTTATTAGTTGTGATCTTCACAATTTGATCTATCTTGAGGATTCACTTTCCATCTTGAGAGACCACTCAAGTTCATCTTGCATTGCTATCTTCTATAAAAAAAAACCTTCAACTTGTAGACCTTATGGAAAGACATATTGTCAATTAGTGCCAAAACACTTAGTCTTTCATATGGTTATACTGTTACCGAGCTAAGCAGTTAGAGTGTCAAACAAGTTGACAGTATCTACCAAGTTGCAATGTCAACCGAGCAGTTAGTTCCAAGCAGTGTCTGCCGAGTCACCAGTGTTAACCGAGTTGCATACCATCTCCAAGTGATCAATGTGGACCGAGCACCTAGTGTCAATCGAGTGCCAGAGTTGCCAAGTTCACTATGTCGCCCAAGTGTTAGTATATCACTCAAGTGGATTACTAGACCCGTGTATCAGCATTGAGCTGACTTGGTGAATATTGTTTGAAACTATTTAATATGATTGTAGCCGAATAATAAAGGTAATTGATTTGGATATGTATATATGTGAGACACTTTGTTTATCCAAACAATCATCAATATCACAACAACATTGAATACATGTATAGATGCAAATATGAAGAGCCAGATTGATTAGAAGGATACATCAGTATAAAGGAACAACAAAGACTCATCTATCACATTCAGGTGATCAATATTGCATAAAAGGATCTTATTCAGCAAATCAGAGTTGCATAGAAGATCATTCACTGATTCATCCTAACATGTGTATCAGTTAAATCCTTTAACATGGTGGACCTAACAGTCCTTCACAAATCTCCTAACCGAGTGCATACTTAACATTATTGTATAAATCCTTTCACAAGATGGACCTAACAGTTCTTATTGCTCCTAAAAGGGAAGATCATCAGAAGTGATCAATTGTAAGCCTTAACAGGCCAATTTTATTACTGCAGTTATAAAGCTTGTGGGTATCATCCCCACCTCAGTTTTACTTTCTATTTGGAAGGTTTCTGGGTCACCAAATCTTGTGTCAAGTGTTATGAATGTTTATTGTTTTTCTATTCCAGGCATGCAATTTGATCAGACAATCTAATAAAGGATAAAAGAGAAGAACTTTTATTGGTTCCTGATTCACCTCCCCTCTCAGTCACCTAGCCTGTAATATATTTCCAACAATTGGTATCAGAGCAAAGGTTCTCTTGTTAGAAGTTTAACAGCTTGAGCAAAGATCAGAGGAAATGGAAATATATAGACTAGATAAATCCATTGAAAATGAAAAGATAGATCTATAAGTGACCATGGATCAAATTAGAAAACTCAAGGAGAAACTCTCTCATTCCCTGAAAAGAAGAAAAGAATTAGCAATGCAAATGAATGAAAAAGGTTACATAGAAGAAAGAATTAAATATTTGTGAAAAGAAAGAAGTTCTGAAAAAGCTGATGCAACCATTGAAGACCTACTTGCAAATAATATCACTTTACATGAAGAAGTCAGAAAGTTGAAGAGAGAACATGCAATTCATTCAGTCAGAATATGTGAAGTCATGGAACAAAAGCACCGAGCAAAATATGATAGAGAAATGGCACAAAAGGATAAGAGATTGCTAAGTACAAGATTAGATGAAAAAGAAAATGAAATCCATCATTTTTTACTTCAGCAAGAAGATATGATAAATCAACTCAATAGTACAAATCAAGAAGTTATCAATCTGAGGACTGAAAATGAAAGACTGCAAAATGATCTCAATACTGAAAAGAAAACCAATGAGAGGATGATGAATTCACAAGAAAGAATGAATCAGTTGACTGAGAAAAATCAATTTAGACATCATGGAAAGATTGGATTAGGTTATATTGAACAAGGTGAATCCTCACAGCAAGGAGCTCAAAAGAACAAGAAACCTACATGTAATCATTGTGGTAAGTTAGGGCATACATCAAATAAGTGTTGGAGCAATGGAAAGTCAAAGTTTAATGGTAAGTGCTACAGTTGCAAAAAACATAGACATAAGGCAAGTGAATGCACTGAGAAACCTAAGTTTGAAGGAAAATGTTTCAATTGTAACAAACAAGATCATAAATCTTCAGAGTGCAGAACTAAGAAGTGGAACCCTACTGAACAATTAGCTAAAGCAATTTTTGGTTGGGATTACAACACATGGAATAGATGTCATTGTGACGAGTATGGGAACATTGGTGAAAATTGTGCAAAGACTCACCTAAGAAAAGGAATCCTACTAAGAGATGTTATGTGTGTAAACAACTTGGTCATCTAAGCAAGAATTGTATGAATAGAGAAAAAGTGGATGCTGGTTTTGAGAAAGGAAAAACAAAAATTTATGTAATCAAAACTCAGACGAGTTAGCAGTGGGTAAGGAAGTCTCCTAATAATTTAGACCAAAACAATGAAGGAACAAATGGGACCCAAAATGGTGAGTTGGGTGGAACCACCATCTCTGAATAAAGATGTATGGAGCTAACTAGAATTGTGCATACAATCCATCATACATCAATTCCAGATATTCTAGCAAGTCCAAATCTGCATATTGATGCACTGGGACACATTATGGTTCTAACCAAGTCAGGAGCTCAGTTATAATTGAGTTACTCAGGCTTAACCAAGTGAATTCGGGTTGTATGATTTCAAAGATGCGAAGTTAGTTTTTATCGAGCTTCTCCCTGATTAGTTCATGCCGAGTAAGCCTGGAAGAACTAACCGAGATATGATAGCTACTATGTACAGAGCTTTAAATGAGAACTTAAAGTTGAAATTTATTATAAAAGGTGAAATCAAAAGGTTATTGTTTACCGAGTTTTATAGTCTATAGAGAGATTAAGAGATTTTAGCGATTTCAGAGTGAATTTGTGTTTGAAAGATTTAGTTGCATCGAAGTTTCATCGATCTACCGAGCGTTATGGCATCTTCATCCAACAATCACATAGGAGATAGATCCAATGGGATCCCATTCCCAAATTCCTCCTAAGGTACTGTTGATTCATGACATTCAAACTTTCTATCATTATTACATTCAAGAGCTAGGCACATTTGAGCTAAATCAAGCATATGAGGCACTATGTGTGGACGGAAACCTAGAGCCGAAACACAAGCACATCGAAGTCAAGGGTTTAACCCATATCTTGCATATGCCGATGAATTTCCAGATAAAGTGGATTAGGTTTATTCTGAGCCATATTCACGACATGCATATCTGGTTAGAGAAACCCATGAAAATCACCAAGATGATAGTACACCGAGTGACAGGGTAGCCAATGCTCGATAAACCTAAGGCGACTAAAAACCTAGCTCGAGCTGATCTAGATAAGGAGACTCTTGCCGAGTGGGATAGAAGAGGCATGAAGTTGAATGGAGTCATGAACATGGAGATAAAGTTCAGAATTCATGTGAATGCACATAAGATTTATAGTTCCAGCCGACCAAACAGTGTTCCATGTGAGGCTATGGACTTGGCATACAAAGTGGTCATGAACAATCTATCATTCGACCTCGCCGAGTTGTAGCTCATCCAACTGAGCAAAAACATGGAGAGCATTCGAGCATCTAAGACCAATCCATGTAAGTTCAGTTCACTCTTGGTCTGCTTATTCTTTTATGTTCAAAAGTTTTTCCCTTCGAAAGGCACAGTTGTATGGAAGAAGGATAGGCCTATAGTATATCAGATCAATGAGTTTATAGAAGAATTGGGAGACAATTTTGAAAGCATCATGGATGCTTGCTTTGAGAGTTTCAAAGAGAAAATGCAAAATAGATTCAGGATTCCTAGACAAATGGTAGAAGACTATAATGAAGAAATATGCTTCCTAGTTGACTGTGACAGAGTGTACATCCAAGCAGTCAAACCCAGGTTTGCATGGGTGAAACCTCTCAAATATGAGGTTAACATTGATGAGATTAGAGATAATTTTAAGGCTCTTATCAATGAGCCTATTGATCCTAAAGCAATATATTTTGGTACTTATGAAGAAGCTAAGGACAGAATATCATTAGAAATCAAGATTCCCCAAATCTTGAAGAGTGGAAGAAAGAGAATTGAGAAGTTTGAAAATGAATATGGAAAGTCATCAGACTCTCCTCTTACGATCACTGAAAGCAAATGGGATGACATAGAGGAAGAAGAAGAACCTAAGAAAGAAGAGGAAGAGGTAGAAGAAGAGCCTCCTAAGAAGAAGAGGCCAGCCCCCAAGAAAACACCAAAGGTATCTACCCCTTCACTACAAACAAACCCAGGAAATATAGAAGAAAATTGAAGTTGCAAAAAGAAGATGATGATAAGGAAGAAACAGTTACATTCAAGAAGCCACCATTTACCTTTGAGTAAAAGGTTGAACAATTTAAGGAAGGTAGTGGTATGTCAAGTCTCAGATCACTTAGGTATGCTTCCAGAACCAAGGATGAGTAGAAGTTGGTTGAGGATGCATTAGTAGAGAAGATGACAAGATGGAAGTATGATCCATCTGAATTGAAAAGCCAAGTGACTGAAGACCTTCTTAAGGCAATCACCCTTCACTAGAACAATGCAATCCAGATTGAAAGGGACATCAAAAAACAAACCTTGAAGCAAGTCATGCCTACATTGACTCATAAGGAGGTAAAATATGCTATGTCTAAGTATGAGAGTAGACATACTCCAAGATTTAGAAATTTTCAAATTTTGGGCAAGAAAATAGAGGATGTTGTGCAGATCGCAACTAGGTTGTGGAAGTCCATTTTTATATTAAGGGAGACAAGGAAAATGATGAGACAGAGGAACCGAGTACAAACCCTTATCTACAGGTTAAAGATGAAGAACTACCTGAGGTACATACCATTGAGGAATCTGATGTAGAGTAGATAGCAGTGGCAGTGATGACATCCCTGCCCCAATCACCTAGTCAGATTATCTTATCTCCAAGCAAGGAAAAGACCACAGAGTCTACATAAGGTCTAGTAGGAACTGAGCATCAAGATCTACCTACTACTGGGCCAAGCCAAACTGAGTCACAGTAGGACAATGTGAATATTTTAACAATTGGTATTGATTCCATAGTTAGTGCAATGACAGTTAACGACTTGCTTCAACTGAACACTGACGATAAGGATGATGATGGAGAAGGTAAGGAAATCATTCCTTCACCTAATCCCAAGGCCAAGGGTAAAGAAAAGGAAACAATTAATGATGAAGTTGACCTTGAGGAAGACATTGTGATTCATAATTGGGATCTTTCTAGCCTGATAGCCGAGCAAATGGACATCCTTGGGGAGCTATGGAAGAAAAGAGAAAAAAAATAGAAGCTCCGAGCTGAGAAGAGAAGGAACAAAGTGCTAGAGGACATCAAAGGTATATTCCTAGATGCACTAGATATTGAGGTCAATGAGAAAGACTCCATAATGGACCAACTTGTTGACATAGTTCACACATTTAATAAAGAGATAAGCGGTCAGGAGAAACTGCTACAGAAGGTAGACATAAAATTTTAGAATAAGGTTTTAGAGAATGTTGCAGGTAAGATTGCAATAGATCAAGTGGAGCTATCCATTAGTATTAGCTCTCTAGAAACCACTGTGAATAATGTTGTATCATTGTTTGTAAAGTTGTGTGACACACCCAATTTTACCATGTAAATAAAGATTAAGCTGACAAAGATTGACAATAATTTGAAGGCAAGTGCAAGCCAGTTGGCACTTGATCCTAGTTCAAGTTCAACACATTTTGTTAAGATCAGGTATTTGACTGATCTACAAGAAGAGCTACTGAGGGAAGAAGCAAGAACAAGGGAATCCCTATCATAAATACCAAGCCAACTCATTCCTCATATGGATGTCATGCAAAAAGATATTTCTCACCCAAAGAAACCCATCCATGATAACAATTTTTTAGTTGCTGAGCATATGATGGAGTTGTTTGCTGAAATTCATATTGAGTTGCACATCCTGAAGGTGTTTCAAGACAATTGGGACAAGGCATTGTCTCAAATTTGGAAGGTACTTAGTGATTTCTTCTCACATTTTGGTATTACCTTG
>MU227519.1:387500-413275 GCA_018584345.1 Thuja plicata
TTTTATTTCAAACTTATAACACATTTGCCTCTCGTAAAAGGCAATTTGACTCTACTAGCCAAAAATATAAAGATTGATGTGGGCAAAAATAATAATTTCCCTGACTATGCAAATATGAGGTCTCGAAGCCTTTGATTCTTTAATTCATGGAGTGTCGCTTATTATTATTATTTCCAAATGCAAGATTGATGTAATTCACCAACAGCCCCATTCACGTAAGCCTACAAACTCTTCATTATGTTTCTTCAATTTGCATCTTAGTACCCTAAATCTGCATATCATACTGTCTTTCAAAACACAATAGTTTGACAACTTTATCTACCTTGGGTCGCTAGCAGATGTTGAATTCATCGCCATGCGAGTTGACTCTAACTCGAGCATGCATGTGAGCATACACTCACCACCTTTCTCCATGTACAAATATTGAGCTTGGAACATAACAGCTCCCTCTCAGGTTTCTATTGTCATCACATTCTGTTATCGGGCTACCATCTTGTACATATGTAAAATAAGCCGCCATCTTTTCCTCACTGCAAAAGCCGAACACAAGATAAATGATCGCCACCTTCCTATTCCAAACATAGCTCGATGTATCCTCTCGAGCATACAACATTTACCACTTTCATTAATGGTCCTTGACAATTCTCAGCTCTTCTAACGTGATTGCAAAACATGGGCCTGTGCCACTTCAATAACACCCGATATCATTGCATATCTCCGCCAAGATTGCTATAATAGTTCTTTGAAAAACCGTTTCAATATAAATTTGGGAACTAACTTTAGCATTTAATTACACTTCCCCATCACATGAAACCGCTCCACCATTCCATTCGGGCCCGTCCTCTTGTCCATTATCACCACGCCTTCCTCAATTTCTCCAAACTGAGAAAAGAATGCCTTGAAGGATTCAATGGTGGTGTCGAAGCCCAGATTTCTAACGAAAAGCTTTCAGAGCGTTGGGTCTACATCTGTGATGTCACACAACATCCTTGTGCTTTGAAGAGGCATCCGCAAGAATGTTGAGAAGCTTCTTCGGCGTGAAGGCCTCCATCATTTTGCTGACTGCGAATGATATATTCAATCTCTGAGAATCATGTATCCCAGACTATAAAGTTTGAGAACAATGCTATCGCTGTAATAGTTATATGATATGCCTACAACGTTGATAGGTATTAGGAGTATGATGTCGCTGTAGTGGTCTTTTCATTCAATATGTAGTGATTCCTCTTTGGTCAGTGTGAATAGGAACCACAACGCCTCGTGCTCTTCATAGATCTGCATTCACCTCTAAGCCTATTATGATTTTCATTGAGGAAGAAACGATACCCTTCGCATTGTCCCGGGTTTGAATCAACAACATATTGGTTGCAAAGCTTCAAAACCGAAGAACTTGTTTCTATTTTTCTTACATATGCAACCTGCTCTGATACCATGTTGTTTTCACAGGTATGATGGCAATGTTTCATAATTATAATGTAATGAATATATATATTGATCGCTGTTCAAGATACTTCACACTTATCAATTTCAGTATTAGTATGAAACAGATCGATCAACATATATATCAAAATGTAATCATGATAGGTCATGTCTATGCTAGACGTGACTCCTTGAGGAGTCATGCCTATCATAGGCGTGACCAATCGTCATATTCCATATTAACATAAAAACCGATTACTAATGATATTGACTAATACGACATTGATCGGTTTGACACTGATTCAATCATAAATACCAAAGTCGTTGGTATAATACCAATCAAAGCATAACTTTAATATGATACTAATGTCATCGGGTGATACCGATTCCAATTAGTTATCGGGTTTTGACCATAAGGAGAATAATAACAATAATCTCATATATCTTAATATATATATTTATGGTTCTTTAATCTGACCATTTATATGTTTTAGTATTATGAATTTATCTGATCGTGGCTACATGCATCAACATTATACATGGATGATCTTTTCTTATGGAGAAGATGTGGTAGAGAATCAAGGATAGAGATGTGTGGAAGCTGCGAAGCTTGTTGACTGCTGGATATAGAGAAGAGTTGATACTTCATTGGAATTGACCAAGCAAAGATAGTTGCTATCAGACAGTTCACTGGATTGTGTATTTTCTTTATACACTTGATTCAGATTGTAAATCCTTGAGGGTGGCTTTAACCTTCTTTGGGTAGTGTGCCTTGGCAGTGAGCCTACTATTTTCTTTGACTCCTAACAGGGTTTGTCTCCTAACAAGGACTGTGTACTGTGATGTTGTAATAAGCTCCTAACAGGGCTAATATCTTTTAACAGGGATACTATACTCTTAGTACATTATTTGTGGGTGTTAATTCCCACTAGGGTTTTACCTTTAACATGGTTTCCTCGACAACAAATATTGTGTTATGGTATTGGCATTTACTATGTTATTGTTTACTTTTGCTGATATGGTTTATAAAGTTTAAAGTTTAATAATCTATACTACAACTGATTCACCCCCCCCCTCTGAGTTGTCTTGTGGACTGTTATTCCTAACAATTGGTATCAGAGTTACTGGTCCTAAGAGATAAAGTTTAACAACTTGAGGTGATCCTAAAGATGACTTACTACAAGAAGGATAGTCCAAAGTTTGACCCTAAAAACTTTGACAGTTGGAAGAACAAGATGAGAACACACATGCTATGTCTAAGAATTGATTACTAGATGATCAAAAAGAAGAATGAAAAGATAGCTACTGAGGATGAGTTAGAAAAGGCTTCTAAAGATCAAAAGAAATTATTTTCATGTAATATGGTTGCAAGGGAATATTTGATCAGCGCACCATCAAAAGGAGACTTTACTGAAGTAAAAGACTTGGACTCTGCACATGAAATATGGACAAGAATGGAAGCACTATATGTTGGAGACAAGTTTACAAAGAAAGCAAAGTTACATAACTGGAAGACAAAGATGGAATCACTGAAGATGAAAGAAGATGAGAACATTGGGACATATGCACAAAGAATTATTGAAGTAGTTACTGGTATTAGAAACTCTGGAGGAACCTATAGTGAGGAAGAAGTGATTGTAAAGATACTTGGATCTTTGACACCTGTATACAGAACCAAAGTACAAGCCATAGAGGAAATTATACCTTTGATACCGAACTTCTCTAGAGAAAGGTTGATTGGAAAGATAACTACATTTGAGGCCGTACAATTGGGAGATACTTTACCTAAAGTTGATTCAACATTCAAGGCAACCGTGCACAAGAACAAAAAGACCTTATCTAAAATTGCAAGCACCAGTAGTGGTGACATAAGAGAAGATCTTGGAGCTTATGCTGATGAATGGGAACATATACATGAGGAAGAAAGAAATATAGATGAAGTTGTGGCACTGATTTCTAGAAGACAAAAGAGAGGTAACGGTAAATTTGAAGGCAAATTACCTTTGAAATGTTTTTCATGTAACAAGATTGGTCATTTTGCATCTAGATGTCCTACAAGAGTTCCAAAGCACAAACCTAAGTTTTTCAAGTCTAAATATTCAAAAGACAAGGAATGTTATTATTCTAGTGAGGGCATATCAGATGATGATGATGGTGACTATGATGAAATTGGATTTATTTCTATTAAGGATGATGTAGCTATGCATGAAGAAAAAGCTTTAGTATCTCGATTTGAAAAGAAATCTGAATGGGTTATAGACAGTGGTTGTTCACATCATATGACTGGAGATAAAAACAAGTTTGTGAGTTTGAAAAGACATGATGGAGGTGCTGTCAGATTTGGTGACAATACTCCTAAGCTTATTATTGGAGTTGGATCTATCTCTTTGGATGGAAAGACTAACACTGGCAATGTATTACTTGTTGATGGACTTAAGCATAATTTGTTAAGTGTTGGACAGTTAGTGGACAAGGTTAAACAATTGAACTTCATCAATGGAAAATGTTCTATCAAAAGTAAATAGGAGACTTGATTGCATCTGGTACTAAATCCAGAGGTAATGTATTTGAATTGAACACATCTGAAGCTTCTTATTTTATTGCAAAGGTTGATGATAGTTGGTTATGGCATAAAATATTTTGTCATGTTAACTTTGATAACATTGTGAAGGAAAGTACAACTAATGCAGTAAGAGATCTACCTAAGATTGTAAAGCCATCTAACACTATGTAGAGAATGTGTTATGGGGAAGCAGACTAGAAGCACTTTCAAAAACAAAGCTTATTCAACTAAAGCGAAGTTTGATCTAGTACATACAGATCTATGTGGTCCTACACGAACAAGATCATACTATGGTGAAAGGTAATTTATTCTATTTATGATGTGGGTTACATATTTAAGACAGAAATCTAAAGCATTTGAAAAATTCAAGTTATTCAAAGCAAAAGTTGAGAATGAATCTGGTTTAAAGTTGAAGTGTTTGAGATAAGACAAAGGAGGAGAGTTTACATTAGAACTATTTAATGCATACTGTGAAGAAAATAGAATACACAGATAGAATTTAGCCCCTAGAACTCCACAACAGAATGGGATAGTAGAGCGAAGAAACAAAACTATATTAGATGTTGCAAGGACTATGTTGCTGGAAGGAAATATGTCACATGTTCACTGGAGAGAAGTAGTTGGGTCTGCTGTGTACACACTAAACATAATTCAGATCAGAGAAGGTACAAATAAAACTCCTTATGAATTATGGTGTAATCATACACCTACTATGAAATATTTCAGAATATTTGGAAGTAAATGCTATATAAAGAGAGATGATGAGATAGGAAAGTTTGATGCTAGAAGTGATGAAGGAATATTTCTTGGTTATTCCACTAAGAGTAAAGCTTATAAATGTTTTAATCTGAGATTGGGAAATTGATTGAAAGCGCCAATGTGAGGATAGATAAAAACTTTCAGATTTAGGAAAGGATATATGATTGTGGTCAGATTACAAAAACAAAAGATGTTACTGTTGAACGTGAAGAATCTTTGATGATTGACGATGAGATTGAAGACAAACAGACTGAAGCTACTGAGACATTGAAGACACCAAGGTATGTTAAGAAGAACCATCCTGAAGATCAAATTATTGGTGATGCAAGCAAATGTATGATGACTAGATCTAGAGTTAGAGATGAGATCTTTTTGATTTCTCAAGTTGAGCCAAAGACTACTGATGAAGTATGTAGAGATGAATCTTGGAATAAAGACATGGAAGAAGAACTAGAACAGATAAAGAAGAACAATACTTGGGAATTGGTTCCAAGACTTAAGAACAAAAATGTGATTGGCACTAAATGGGTTTTCAGAAACAAGATGGATGAGGAAGGAACAATGGTAAGAAACAAGGCTAGACTGGTATGTAAGGGCTACTCACAACAAGAAGGCATAGACTATGAAGAAATATTTGCTCCTATTGCTAGATTGGAAGCTGTGAGATTATTCCTTGCTTATACTGCATATAAAGACTTTAAGGTTTATCAAATGGATGTGAAGTCAACATTCTTGAATGGTGATTTAGAAGAAGAAGTTTACATTGAGAAACCTGATGGTTTTCCTTTGACAGATGATGAAAACATGGTTTGCAGATTGAAGAAAGCGTTGTATGGAGTGAAACAATCACCAAGGGCATGGTATGCAAGACTGGACAAATATCTACTTCATTTTGGTTTCAGAAAAGGTAATGCATATAGTAATTTATACTTAAGAACTGAAGAAGATGGAATCTTGATTATAGAATTTTTTGTTGATGATATCATTTTTGGAGGCAATGATAAGATGAGTAAGAAGTTTGCTAAATAAATGGAAAATGAATTTGAAATGTCAATGATTGGTGAGATGAAATTTTTTCTTGGTTTGCAAATTAATCAGAGTAAGAATGACATTTTTATATCTCAGACCAAGTATCTTAAAGAAATGTTGAAATTTTTTGGAATGGAAGATTGTAAACTTGTTGGAACACCTATGGTGATAGGAAACAAACTGACTAATAGTGATGAGACTCAAAGTGTTGTTTAGACTAAGTACATATCAATGATTGGAGGTCTACACTATCTAACACACACTAGATGAGATATTACCAATTTAGTTGGAATTGTGGCTAGATAGCAGGTAGATCCTAAAGAAACACATTTTGTTGCTGTGAAAAGAATTTTCAGATATTTGAAAGGGACAATAGAATATGGATTATGTATGAGAAATATGATGATTTTACATTGAAAGCTTTTAGTGATGCTGATTGGGTAGGTAATGTGGATGACATGAAGAGTACAAGTGGTGGTGCATTTTTCCTTGGGAAAAGGTTGGTCTCTTGGTTGAGCAAGAAGCAGAACTATATTGCTCAATCTACTGCTAAGTCAGAATATGTTACTGCTGCAATAAATTGCATGCAAGTTGTTTGGATGAAACAAATGTTGGAAGGCATCGGAAGAAATTTCAAAGAGCCAATGGTTATTCATTGTGATAACACTAGCACAGTAAACATGTCAAAGAATCTTGTAATGCATTCAAAAACTAAGCATATTTCTATTAAGTACCATTTCTTGAGGGAGAAGGTAGAAAATAAAGAAATTAGACTAGAGTACATTAGCACAAAGGAACAAATAGTAGACTATTTACTAAACCTTTGCCAAAAGATGCTTTTGAATATCTTAGAGGCATGCTTGGGGTGGTGGCCCCTCCCAGTGGTAATTAATTGATGTAGATATGCATCAGTCCAGTGGTTTTCAGAGCTATATCACTATCTAGACTTGATGTATGGATCTACTCCTTAGGGGGAGTGATCGCAGGAGAATACAATGGAGTACATTTGGGTGATCTTGCACCTAGCTGATTGGACATGAAGATTTGAAAAAGATACACCTCATAGAAGACTACATATGAGTTATGGTACTATTTTCCATTGCTGCCAAAGGGGGAAGGAATCTATGTAAAAATTCCTACTATTTTGGGGAGATTTGTGTTGAGGATATTGAGAAGATTATATTGAGAGAGAGTACTTTTATGTTGATGCATATGAATTTTCCCATATGTTTCCATCAATGCAAAAGGGGGAGATTGTTGGATGATATCAGTTTTGGTTACTGATCATGTTGTTTATATTCATGTTTTGTCACTGATGTCAACATACATTTCTGTGGAGAAGACAGACTAGCTACTTGACTAGAAGAAGTGTATGGACACTATACAGATGATTTAGAATGATTGAAGTTGGAAATTAGTAGAAGGAAGTGTACTAATCTTATTCCTAAGGTCGCTTAACTTAATGTTACATATTGTGGATGTTATAGTTGATTTGGTGAAGACTGGTTTTCTGGACTATAACTGTGATTCTAGACAGAGCAGGTCTCTGTGTTTCTGGTATATATTTCTGGCGAAGATACTTCAGATGATGCGAGCTTACTAGTGGAAAACTGACATATGTTTGAGTAATGGGTTGAGTTTGATTGTTGTTTTTTTACTGGTGACATCAAATATGGCGTATATTCTGGAGAAGACCTATTTACTGGCTGACTTCAGACATGTAGTGTGTGGAATTAATTATGAGCGTGGATTAACAGATCTGGAAATATATGTGATGGATTGTAATTAATCTTTAATTGTTATAGGTACCATGTGTATCTTAGCAAGGGGTCATATTATTATTTTTATGATGGAAAGCCTTAATTGGCCGACCTAGTTAATTATGTATTAGGAAAGCTTAACTGGCCGACCTAATGTATTATTGTCAGAGGGTATATATGGATGATATTTTCTTATGGAGAAAGTGTGGTAGAGAATATAGGAAAGAGATGTGTGGAAGCTGCGAAGCTTGTTGAATGATGGATATAGAGTAGATTTGATACTTCATTGGAACTGACTAAGAAAAGATAGTTGCTATCAGACAGCTCACTGGATTGTGTATTTTCTTTATACACTTGATTCAGATTGTAAATCCTTGAGGGTGGCTTTAACCTTCTTTGGGCAGTGTGCCTTGGCAGTGAACCTACTATTTTCTTTGACTCCTAACAAAGTCTATTTCCTAACATGGACTGTGTACTATAATGTTGTAATAAGCTCCTAACAGGGCTAATATATTTTAACATGGATACTATACTCTCAATACATTATTTGTGGGTGTTAATTCCCACCAGGGTTTTACCTTTAACAAGGTTTCCTCGACAACAAATATTGTGTTATGGTATTGGCATTTACTGTGTTATCATTTACTTTTTTTGATATGATTTATAAATTTTAAAGTTTAATAATCTATACTACAACTGATTCACCCCCCCTCTCATTTGTCTTGTGGACTATTATTCCTAACAAAATATGTCTGATTTACATTACATGTGTATCTTATTTTACTTGGAAAGGCATATCTTGAGGCTATCATTAAGGGTGTATCATATTCTATATTGCCTTCATACTTGGGGGGAATGATTGTTTTTAAATTCTCTCTCTCTCTATCTCTCTCTCTCTAAGGATCTACTTCCCTCAGTATAGTAGAATTTTTTTTATCACGTGACATTCTTTTCCTATAAAGAATTGATTGTTTTGATTCAGGATTATCTCCTATACAAGAGGTGTGCATCCTTGATCACTACCTCTTCTTTATTTGCAATATCATGTTCTTTATAAACATATGTTCTTACTTTTTGATTAAAATTTTTTAATCCTTCATCAAGAATCCTTAGTTCACCTAGCGATAGGGGGCTAAATGGGAGCATTCTTGTTCGCCTGCTCCTTTTCACTCTGAAGATGTTATCTTTGTTCAAGAACTCCTCTTGAGGGTAGATTTCTTGCTAACAAGATATCTTCCTTCCAAGGGTCTCTTCCCACAAGTGACATGTCCTTTCACTATTATCTATAATTCTTAGTTCATGAGAGTCCTCACTCTTGGATAAGTTTATGACATACATCGTTGTCTAAGGATATATAATTTTTTATGGAAGTAAATATCCTTGTTTCTCTTTCTTATGATGTAACCCATGTTTCCACCATAAGGAGGGGGCATATATATGTCCCTCTTTATATATTAGCACATGGTCCCTAGACTGACCACACACACATGCACATATAGATCCTTGTGGAAAAAATGATTTTGCACATGTCTGATCTCTTTTTTTAGATACTTGTGGAAGAAAATAATTTTCCATATGCTTGATCTCCTAAGCTTCCCTTTAGTGTAATTTATTTTTTTTAAAGCCGCCCCAGAGCGCAAACCATTTTTAGGCCGCCCCTGAGCGTAATCTTTCTCAAAGCCACCTCCCTGCACATCTCTCTCTCTCTCTCTCTCTCTCTCTCTCTCTCTCTCTCTCTCTCTCTCTCTCTCTCTCGCGGAAGATTTGACTAGCATAACACAATTTTCTATTCTTCAATTCTTCTTTCTCTCTTTCCATGAATCACCTAGCACTACATATCTAGCCTGCTATCCTATGGATTCATGGTCTTTCTCTCTTTGCTCTCATGGTTTTCCAATATGCTAGATCATGGAGTTGGCATCATCTTTGTCATCATTCTCTCCCTTTCCCTTGTGATCTCTTATGTTCTTGCAATAGCTTCCCGAATATGATATTAGTGAATGAGATATGTTTGATCAAGGTCTCTTCACTAATTGATTTGGGTTCTTTTAGTGATTTTCCTCTTTTCTCTCTTGTGTGCGTCTATTGTCTTTGTTTTTCTTTTGTATCCTTATGCATAGATATTGAGTTGAGACCCTTTATTTGGGGGCTTGAGGTTCTTAAGCTTAGTGATGTTTCATCTCTCTTGTTTGTCATGATATCTGTCTCTCTCATCTCTTTCTCTCTTTCATATATTCCTTTACCATGAGTATGATCTTGCCTCATACTCTCGCTAAAGTGGGGGCTAAATGTATCATCCTAAAAAGTAAGCACTATATTTGTGCTCAATTTAGGATAATTTTGGTCCCACTTTAGTGTGGTTCCTTTGATTGGGCTTCATATTGCACCTAAAAGTACACTTTATTAACATATGGGTCCTTGTTTCTTCCCTAATTATCCCTAATTTGTGCAAAATCGAGGTAGGATCTTATTTCTAGGAATCCTCCCCTATTTTCCTCCAATTTCAAAATTCCCCCTTCCTTTTATGGTCTTGTAATTTTCTCCTGACATTAGAATCAGTTGACCTTCCAGATCTCACAAACCTTATAGGCCACACCCTCCAATTAAAAGTAAGCATCTTTCTAGAGGGGTGTAGTCAAACTTTGACTACACCCCAGGGGTGGCGTCAAACTTTGACTTTACCCCTGGGTTTTAGGTCCTAGATTGGTTCCTTGGTCCTATTTGGTGCATTTACCAGGGTTCTGAATCCATGGCTGACCTGTGCAATTTTATTTTTGGATGTACTATAAAAGGCTCTCCTTCTTCCTTTGTTTGGAATTCTAAAAAAGGCATACATGCACATGAGGAAAACCACACAATTATTGTGAGAATGCAATTATTGAGCAAGAAATCAAGAAAAATATTGAGCATCCAAGTGCAAATTCAAGTGGCATTCAAGTCTTCAAGTATTCAAGGTATCTTCCATAGATCAAGATTCTTTCCCCATTGAGGCGAAGAAAATGAGTTTCTTGGAAGGACATTGGTATCATTTCCTCAATTATTCATTGGCGATTTACAAAACATCTTCATAAGGTTTTGTCTTGCATTATTTCCTTTTATTTTTTGTGTGGAGTCAAAGCTATTGCATCAACATTCTTGATCACATTGAAAGAGGTAAGAGTATATACATTGAATGATACACTTAATTTCAGATCTAATCACTGTTACATGTCATCATTCCTTACCTCATTTCAATTCAAGGTTAATTCCTAAATTGGGGCTTGACCAAGGCAAGCCCCTATCCACAAACAATTTCCTTTCATTTTATGTGCAAGAACAAGTTTCAGGAATTTTTGGGGTCATCTCAGAGATTGGAATCATAAAGTACACAGTTTCCAACAAAGGGGTGTAGTCAAGATTAATCTTGACTTGTACCTGAAAAGTTGACTTATTCCTGGAGGCCTCAAATTTTCATAGTTGGAAGTTACAAGTGCCAGGTGTTGGCATATGGAGAGATTGTTGGCATAAATTATCTAGTTGATAAGGAAGTTAAGTTCATGATGAAAAGGTTAGGTCAGTTATAATGGTTTTCATTGATGTCAAATAGAAAAGTATTAACTATCGGCAAGCAAGAAGACTTGTCAGCATATGGAGGTTAGCTATCAGAGGCCGACATCTATCAATTAAAAGGGAAAATCAAGATGTAGCTGAAAAGAAGGAAGAACAATTTAATAATATGATGAAGTTATGATCGTTGGATCTAGGTTTAGGGTTGATGGTTAAAGATTAATTACTTAAGGAAGAAACAAAGAAGTTTGGTATCGTGACAAAGTAGAAGACAAGATATCAGTGGAATAGAGGAACTAATCCGTGAAGGGTTGTTGTGATCATAGAAGAGGATAGAGAGGATTGGTATGGTATGTTATAATGTGAAGGAAATGTATTGGATGTGATATAACAGAGTTAGTGCAAAATATAGATCATTTTATAGGTTGTTACTCTCTAACAATTATGACAGTAAAATCCCTTAATCGGGTGAGCCTAACAAGTCTATTATAAATTCTTTAACAGGGTGTCATTCTCAAAAGAGTGTCTAAAATCATCTAATTGGGTTATTCCTAACAGTATATAAGATGTTAATAGGTCTCTAGGTAAATCCCATAGCTGGGTAGCATTTAACAGTGCTTTTGTAACCCTAACCTAAGAAAGCTCTTTATCGGGCGTATTTCAAAAGAGTACAATTATTTGTGGGCACTGATCTGACACCGTGGTTTTTTCCTAATCGAGTTTCCATATGATAAATAATAGTGTTAATGTTTTCTGAATGTTTACTTTATGTTGCATGCGTGTTTAATGTTATGGTAACCGATAACACTGTTATAGGTTAATTAGGCTATAATCAATTAAATCGATCAGATTTCCACAATCCATTGAATTTTGAGCTGAATTTCTGGTTTTTGATTGTGTGTGTTTTTAAGCATCAATGTTTTGGATCACACTCCGTGATCCATCATTATTTTTCCTTATTGCTCTCTCATCCTGATGATGGATCACAGAGTGTGATCCGAAACGTTGATGCTTAAAAACACACACAATCAAAAACCAGAAATTCAGCTAAAAAAAAAAAGGCTATAATCGTTAAGTCTATTTGAAGAATATTTGGGATTGTGATTTAAGGTTAAGTTGGTGATTACTAATTGACCCCCCTCTCAGTAATCTTTCCTATACCTACTTGGTATCAGAGCATTGGTTCTCTGATTTAGAATCTTGACCACTTAGGTAAAAGATCTCAAGATGTATAGGAAGGATGCACCTAAGTATAATAAGAATGTAGATGACTTTGGAATGTGGGAAAGTGGGATGAAATTTCACCTATCAAGACTCTCATATAATGAAATGGATTATCTCATCAATGAATATACACAACCTATCGATATACTTACCAAAGCAAATACGAAATAGAAGTTGATTCATAACTCTGTGATGATAGATCTCGCAAGTGCCTTGCACAACTACATGGTACAAGTACATGGTGGAGATGAACATGTCTTATAGGAAAAGGTTGATGGATTGAAAGGAAAATATGATGAAATGAAGATGCACGAACAAGAAACTATTGCACAATATGGAACCAGGATGAAAGAAATTGTCACGTCCATTAAAGGAGCCAGTGGAAAGATGAAAGAAATTAACATTGTAAGTAAAATGCTCAGAACACTTCCACATAGGTATGCTATTAGATTTTTTTCTCTAAAAGAGCTAAGGACAATTGATAAGACTAAGATCATAATTGATTCACTTATTGGTAGGCTTACAACATTTGAATGAAGCAATTTTGACAATAGCCAACCTACTAGTGAAGTTGCATTTCAAGCTACTGCTAATGTTGGATCATCTAGAAAAGGAAAGATTGTTGTTTATGAATCTGACAAATATGAAGAATTAGTAGCTAAGGAGAAAGATTTGGAAGAACTCAAAGCATTTATTTCTAGGAGATTTCCTAAAGGGAAAGGAAGATACAAAGGGAAAAGTCCTATTGCATGCTGGAATTGTAGACAAATCGATCACTTTGCACACAGATGTCCTAACAAACCGAAAAAGAAACATGATGGAGAAAAGAAAGATAAATACAAGAATTATAAGGATTTCACTCAAAAGAGAAAAAATCTCTATTATATTTTTGAAGAAGAAGAAAATGATTACAATACTGATGGAGATGATAATGATGAGGAAATAGTGTTTGTTGCTATAAAACAAGATCCCTCTACCAACAACGCTGAAATCGGTGAAGGGAAAGATTTGATCTCTAGTGTGAATTTTAACAATGATTGGATCATTAACATTGAATGTACACACCATATGACTCGAGATAAGGATAAATTCATAACCATGGAGCAATGTGAAGGAGGTTCAGTTAGATTTGGAAATTGTTCTCCCTGCATGATCAGAGGTAAAGGTACTATTGCTTTAACTGATGATATCACTTTTGATCATGTTTACCGGGCTGATGGATTAAAATATAGTTTGTTAAGCATGTCTCAGTTGAATAACAAAGGATTCAAATTTGAGTTTAGTAATGGAAAATGTAAAATATTTGAGAAGACTGGAAAACTGATTGCTATCGGTGAACAGAAAAAAGGTAATCTTTTCAAATTGAATACTACAATTGGTCACTGTTTAATTGCTAAAGTAGAAGAAAGATGATTATGGCATAAGAGATTGTGTCATGTGAACTTTGATAATCTGGTAAAGGTTAGAAAGAAGAAAAGTGTTAGAGGTATACCAATATTGAATAAACCAGAAAATGCAGTATGTAAAGAATGTTAGTTAGGTAAGATGACTAGTTCAAGTATCTCAAGAAAGGTCTACACTACAGAACATATCTTAGAATTTGTAGACACAGATTTGTGCGGACCTATAAGTACAGAGAGCTATCATGGAGACAAATAATTTATATTTTTTTGTCGACAACTACTCAAGGATGATATCGGTAATGTTCTTAAAAGTTAAATCAGATACTGTTTACATGTTTAAAATGTATAAAGCTTGAGTTGAAAATGAAACTAGAAAAACTTTGAAATGTCTTAGATCAGACAGAGGTGGTGAATTTACTTCTAATGAATTCAATGATTATTATGAAGAACATGGAATCAGGAGACATTTGACTGCACCAAGAATGCCTCAAAATAATGGAATTACAGAAAGAAGAAACAAATCTATTGTAGAGTGCACTAGAACACTGCTAAATCAAAGAGGAGTTGCACATAAATTATAGAGAGAAGCAGTTAGTACTTTCGTATACACACTTAATTAGGTACAACTCAAGAGAGGGACAAACAAAACACCTTATGAAATCTAGTATGGTTGAACACCTTATGTTAGTTATTTCAGAATATTTGGAAGCAAGTATTATATTAAGAAAGATGATAGAAATAGAAAGTAAAATAGAAAAAGTGATGAAGGAATATTTATAGGATACTCTACTAAAAGTAAAGCATTCAAGTGTTAGAATAAAAGGACAAATAAGATAATTATAGCACAAACGTAAAGATTGATGAATTTTTAGAATAGAAAGAAGAGAATAGTGAAAAGAAACTAGAAGGATATAGTGAATTGATTTACTTTGAACCTAAAAATTTAGAAACATAACAAGAAAGTGCAGGTACCGATAACACCCAACCGATAACAACACTGCTAGGTGAAATAAGTAACAGAAATGAATGAATTCAGAATGTGGAACCTATAAAACCAAGAAATATAAGGATTAATCACAACTTGACAAATATAATTGGAGATAGGAGTAATGGAGTATTAACCAGAAATCAAATAAAAGCCAAGGATACTACATGTCTACTATCGGAGATGGGACCAAGACTGATAAAAGATGCACTAAAAGATGAAGACTGGATACAGGAAATGAAAAAGATATTGAATAGAGTGAGAAGAATAAAACATGGTCATTAGTACCCAGGCCTAAAGATAAAAATATTATAGGTAAAAAATAGGTTTTCAGGAACAAACCTAATGAGAATGGTGAAGTAATAAGAAATAAAGCAAGATTATTTTGCAAAGGTTATGCACAAGAAGGACTAGATTATGGAGAGAATTTTGCACCCATCACTAGATTGGAATGAGTCAAAATATTACTAGCTTACGCAACATATAAAGGATAAATAAATTCTCTCAAATGGATGTTAAATTGATATTTCTAAATGGATATTAGAAGAAGTCTATATTGAAAAACCTAAAGGATTTTTTGTTGAATAAGGTAAGGATTTGGTTTGCGGATTGCATAGAGAATTATATGATTTGAAGCATGAACCAAGAGCATGGTATGAAACATTACATGCTTATCTAGTTAAGATTGGATTTGAAAGAACTAGTGATAATAGTAATGTGTATCTGAAAACTAAAAGTGAAGACAAAGTGTTGATTTCTGAGATTTTTATTGATGAAATAATTTTTAGAGGAAATGATTTGCTTAGTAAATATTTTGTTGAAAAAATGAGGAAAGAATTTGAAATGTCTATGATTGGAGAAATAAAATTCTTTATTGGTTTACAAGTACAAAAGATGAAAAAAGGTATTTACATAACTCAGTCTAAATACATTAAGGGGGTATTGAAATTTTTTGGAATCCAAGATTTAAGACCTGTTGGTACACCTATGGTAACTGGTTGTAAACTATCAAAAGAAGATGATTCTAATGAAGTAAGTGAAATATTATACAAATCAGTGATTGGGAAGCTATAATATGTTGTTCACAGCAGACCCGATGTTGCACATGCAGTTGGAATAGTTGCTAGATTTTCATCTAATCCTAAGGATTCACATATGATTGTAGTTAAGAGGATATTTAGATATCTTAAAGGAACATAAAATTATGGATTATGGTATGAAAAGAAAGGAGATTTTGATCCTCAAGCATATACAAATGCAAATTGGGCTGGAAATATTGATGACAGAAAGAGCACAAGTGGAGGAGCTTTTTATTTGGGAAGCATATTAGTGTCATGGACAATAAAGGAGCATATTTGTAATTCACAATCTACAGTTGAAGTTGAGTATGTTGTTGCTGCCATTAATTGTCAACAAGTGTTATGGATAAAAAAAGTATTAGAAGGAATACATGAGAAAGTTGAAGAACCTATTGTTATACATTGTGACAATAAAAGTGCCACTAATATATCAAAGAACCTGGTAATGCATTCAAAGACAAATCATATAGCTATAAAATATCATTTTCTAAGGGAGTAGGTACATGAAAAAGAGGTAAGATTGGAATAAATTCCTACAAAGGAGCAAGTTGTTGATATATTCACTAAACCACTACCTACGGAGATATTTGAATATCTAAGAGGTAAACTAGGGGTCCTACCCCTATCGGCAATTAAATAAATAGAGATGCAGTATGCATCAGTTCATAACATTTTAACATAATATCTTAAGTATGAATTGATGTGCATGTAGAATACTCTATGGGAGAGCATTCTAGGAAAGTGAAAGGAAAAATAAAGCAGACTTGAACAGACACAAAATTAGAAGATAGTAAAGTAAGTTTGATCACCTTTGGCATAGCTGTTAAAGGGGGAGAATAGAGAAAAAGGGGAGAATAAAGAAGAGGTGGAGAAGTGAAGAGAAGTGAGAGTACAAAGAAAGAAAAATAGACATAATTGAAAGACCAATATAGAGAAAGGTACATACAAAGGTGTATCACTATTGTTAAGTTTTAGGATAGATGCAAATGTAATAGCACTCTATTTTGTATGTGTTTTCCAAATGAAACAATCTCTCTTTCATTTATATTGGGAATGAGGCTAGGAGAGACATGTCCCTTCATGGGACATGTGTATTCATTATTATTTATAAGAAATGACATGCCTCTTCCCATTAATTATAATTTAATCAATATTATAATGTTTCATCAATCAATTATTAATTAAGAATAATATAATAATTTAATATTGAATATTAAATTTCATATGATTAATAATAATATAACATATATATTATATTATTATTAATCAACATGTATTATATATATTCTAATGAAATATGACTGAAGCTACAAACATTAAAACTCCCTCTTAGCTAGGGAGGATGATCAAACAAAATGCAAAGTGGTCTTATGTGTCAGCACTTATGACCCTCACCATAGCTTTACAAAACATCAACACTCCCTCTTAGCTAGGGAGGATAAATAAATCCAATGTCAACACATACATGAAACTTGATAACATCAATCATATGATATAAGAAATAAAAGCATAATCCTCATGATGTGATCAATAGAAACATACTCTCAAGATGTGGATTTCCTCTATTGACAATTATATCCACAAGCTCTTAGGTGGATTGCCTCCATCAACGATTCTATCCACAAGCTCTCAGGTGGATTTCCTCCATTGATGATTCTATCCACAAGCTCTTAGGTGGATTTCCTCCATCAACAATTCTATCCACAAGCTCTCAAGTGGATTGCCTCCATCAGTAATTCTATCCACAAGCTCTAAGGTAGATTGCCTCCAACGACGATTCTATCCACAAACTCACGAGATTTAGAGTGGATTGCCTCCATCAACGATTATATCCACAAACTCACGAGCTTTAGAGTGGATTTCGTCCATCAGAGATTCTATCCACAAGTTCCGGGGTGGATTGCCTCAATCAACGATTCTATCCACATGTTCCCAGGTGGATTTCCTCAATCGGTGATTCTATCCATAAGCTCTTGTGTGGATTTACTCCATCGGCGATTCTATCCACAAACTCACAAGATTTAATGTGGATTGCCTCAATCGGCGATTCTATCCACAAGTTCCCTGGTGGATTGCCTTAATCGGTGATTATATCCACAAGCTCTTGTGTGGATTTCCTCCATCGACGATTCTATCCACAAACTCATGAGATTTAATGTGGATTGCCTCAATCAGCGATTCTATCCACAAGTTCTCCGGTGGATTGCCTCAATTGGAGATTCTATCCACAAGATCTTGTGTTGATTGCCTCCATCGGCAATTCTATCCTCAAACTCACGAGATTTAATGTGGATTGCCTCAATTGGTGATTCTATCCATAAGTTCTATCTATTATGATATATTTCAGCCATCACAAGATGTCTATCACAATAGAAGGTCAAGTTATTGTAAGATCGTCACCTTTCAATAACTCTTACAAATACAAGTGATAATCATTTGGAAGTCATCACTTCCTTGTGATGTACATAGGGGCCAGGCCCATTAAAATATGGAGAGACACACATGACATCCATCATGCCTCAGTACAAAGGGTGAAAACAAGGGATTTCACCTTGAACTTCTCTCACAAAGAAGAACTCATTGAGGAGATATCAATTTGTTGATCATCCAAGATTTTTTAAGATGAACTGCCAGACTCCCTCTGAGTCTGATATCAATCTTCTTAGCTCCTCATCCAAAGTTACCTATGAAGATTCAGACTCCCTCTGAAAAAAATTTCTTGTGCTTATGTCCTGAAGGTATGTGAGAGAGAGATTACAAATAGCTTATAAACTAAACTATCTCATACGAAAATACCAAAGATAGAAGCATATAAGATTTTACTAGCCAATATTATAACATAAATTTCAAACTCAATAATTCATGTGCATTAATAAAACATGGAATGCTTATCTTAAGTTTCAAATATTTCCTTTTGTAAGGTGAGCCCATTTAGGAAATATCAACTCTCATCAAATTTTGAAGTTGTTTGTGGAGGATACGCTGCATGAGATCATAATGTTATTCGTGCTAGCCATGTCGACAACCTTCATGTAGAGCGACAACCTAGAGTGGATGATCACCATTTTATCACTCTCCACTAAGGATGGTTCAAATGGAAATGTAACATTGGTTATTATTCCCCCCACAATGTACAATTCTCACTCTTATATTGTTAAACAATACTCATGTCTTCTTGTTAAATGACTTGATTTCTCCAAGAGAGGTGAAACTCTATAATTAATTCTTTTTTTTTTTCTAATATATAAAGGGACACACTTCCTTGAATACATTCTTCTTTGTTAATTCTTGACAACGATCATAACAAATTAATATATCTCTTTAATAAAAACCACTTTCAGAAATTTCACATAGACCCGTACACAGCCCGTCATAATTTTTTAACCCCATACTATCTCTACAATCGCTCTAGTGGGATTCTTCCAAATTTGGTTTTCCCCAACATATCTAAAATTGATAAAAATCCAATGGTGGATTTGTGAGACATGGTCCCTTTACTGAGACAGTCACACATTCACCATCAACAAACTACTCTCTTACATTTGCAGTTTGGCTCTGATACCATGTTAAGTTTTAGGATAGATGCAAATGTAATAACACTCTATTTTGTATGTGTTTTACAAATGCAACAATCTCTCTTTCATTTATATTGGGAATGAGGCTAGGAGAGACATGTCCCTTCATGGGACATGTCTATTCATTATTATTTATAAGAAATGACATGCCTCTTCCCATTAATTATAATTTAATCAATCTTATAATGTTTCATCAATCAATTATTAATTGAGAATAATATAATAATTTAATATTGAATATTAAATTTCATATGATTAATAATAATATAACATATATATTATATTATTATTAATCAACATGTATTATATGTATTCTAATGATCATATGACTGAATCTACAAAAATTAACAACTATAGGTTTTTCTATCAATGCCAAAGGGGGAGATTGTTGGCATATGGAGAGATTATTGGCATAACTGCTTTAGTTGATAAGGAAGTTAAGTGGGTGATGAAAATTTCAGATCAATTATAATTCTTTCCATTGATGTCAAATAGAAAACTATTAACTATCATCAAGCATGAAGACTTATCGACATAAGGAGGTTAGCTATCAGAGGCCAACAACTATCGGTTAAAAGGGAAAATCATGACGCAATCAACAAGAAGGAAGAACAAGAAAACAATTTATTAAGATGATGAAGTTATGATCGTTGGATCTAGGTTTAGGGTTGATGATTAAATATTAATTACTTAAGGAAGAAACAAAGAAGAAGTTTGGTATCATGACTAAGTGGAAGACAAGATACCAGTGAAACAGAGAAACTGATCACTAAAGGATTTTTTCAATCATAAAAGGAGATACATAGGATTGGTATGGTATTTTACTGTCTTAAGGAACTTTATTGGATATGATATAGAAGAGTTAGTGCAAACTACAGATCACTTTATAGGTTGTTACTCTCTAACAATTGTGATAGTAAAATCCATTAGTCAGGTGACCCTAACAGGTCTATTGTAAATCCTTTAACAAGGTGTCATTATCAAAAGAGTGTTTAAAATCCTCTAATCAGGTTATTCCTAACAGGATATAAGATTTTAATAGGTCTCTAGGTAAATCCCATAATTGGGTAGCATTTAACAGTGCTTTTGTAACCCTTAACCAGACAAGCTCTTTATCGGGTGTATTTCAGAAGAGTATAACTACAAGTGGGCATTGATCTCACACCGTTGTTTTTTCCACAATCGGGTTTTCACATGATAAATAGTGGTGTTAATATTGTCTGAATGTTTACTTTATGTTGCATGGGTGTTTAATGTTATGGTAACCGATAATACTATTATAGGTTAATTAAGCTATAATCGGTAAATCTATTTGAAAAAGATTTGGGACTATGATTTAAGGTTAATTTGGTGATTAGTGACTCACCCCCCTCTTAGTAACCTTTCCTATACCTACACCAGGGTCCCAGATCTAGAACTATTTCAGTCTGTGACATCTTAGTGACTGGAAATTGTAGTTTCAAGGCTCATAGCTTCCTAATTCCTTCCAAGGTGCATAAATCTTTCTTCCTTCTTGCATTTTGCATTCAAAACTATTTTTGCATCAGTTATCTCATTTACTTCCAGATATGTACTTGTTTATTAATCAATTAGTCAAATCCATTAATTCCTTATTAGCAGAAATAGGTCATATCCTCCTCCCTTTGCATCTAGGTTTTGCATTTGCATCCCTTCATCTTGGGTTATTCTAATCAAGATTAGATACAAAGAGGCTTGGTATGTCAATTTCCCAATGTATACCATAGGACCTTAGTGAGTGATCTCTACCTTAGCATTTCTCACCATTTTCCTGTATACATATGCAAGTGGGTGTATTGTACAAGTTTTTTTGTTGATAGTTCTATTGTCAAGTACAAGACTCATCTTGTAACCAAGAGGTTTTCTCAAGTTGAGGGTATTGAATATTTCAATACCTTGAGCTTGTATCCAAGATGGATTCCATTCATCTTGTACTTTTTATTTCTACATCTCAAGGTTGGTTAGTGTATTAGATGAATGTTAAGAGTGTTTTACTACATGGTGATCTTCAAGATGGGATCTATCTAGAGAAACCACTAGGCTTCATGCATGATTGAAACTTTTTATAGGCTTCATCATTCATTTATTCTCTACTAGTTTCTCCACTCCATCAGTTAATGTCACTTTGTACCAACAAGTGGCAGGTAGTCTTTTGTACTTGACACATACTCATATTGATATTTTCTTTGTAGTTGGTCTTCTCTCATGTTTCTCTCAAGATCCTAATGAGAGTCATTGGAAGGCATCCAAACACATTGTGAGGTACATTCAGGGAACTACTTATTTTGGAATTTACTAAACATTGGGAGATACTCAAATTATATTTCAATCACTCAGATTGGGTCACTAATGTTGATGATCATAATTCCACTTTTGGCTTTTATTTTTGTCTTGATTCTAGTCCAATTGCATGGTCTTCCTAGAAAAAAATTAATATTTCATTATGATCAATTAAGGTTGAGTATTTAGGAGCAATCTTGGCTAGTCAGGAGATTTTGTGGTTTCAACAGCTGATGACTGAGTTTGAATTTCCTTCTAATCACCCCACTACTCTTTGGTATGAAAATCAAAGTACCATTCATATTTCTTGCAATGTAGTGGAGCATCAACATACAAAGCATACTGAGATCCAGACATACTTCATTTGGAAACTCATTTGGGACTGTGCTTTAAGTTTGGAGTATTTTCTTACAATGCAAAAAGTTGCAAACATTTTCACTAAACCTTTGGCATATCCTTGCTATCTATTGTTGTGAGCAATGTTAGGGGTGAAGGAAGGAAAACAATTTCAGTTTTCTCTCTTTTGGAGAGGAGATTTCTCCCACGAGATTTTTCTCCTTTTCTCCACTTATGAGAGATTTATTTTCATTTCATTATAGTTGTGCATGGGTACCTAACATGGCCTTTTTGTCGAGACCCATCTTGCATCTCATGTTGCATAATAATCTCCCTAAGTTGTGTTGACGAGACTTTGTGACCGGCTCCGCCAAGAGAGATAAGTTTTCATCGGGTATCGGGGTATCGACCAACTCTGCCTGAAGAGGTTTATCAAAGAATAAATTATCCTAGCCTCCAAGCACCTGGTAGTTGGGTCTCGACGGTGCGGGGGAGATAATTTGGGCATGTGACTGTTGTTTGAGGGGATAGCTAGTTTTTACTCATCTTCTCAAGGATTTCAAAAGGGATGGGGTTTCCTACAAGCATTTGGATTATCAAAGAAAACTCAAAAGATCGATCCGGGTTAGATGTATACTTCTACCTATAGTTATGCAACATATATTCAAACATCAACCAATGCTACAATGCAAGAAACTACACTAAATACCAAATACACAATGAACCATTGATTCATATGCATTCAATAGAAAGGGGAGATAAGATCATTAATCTAAACTAAAACATAGGAGAAAAGGACATAAGAAAACATACTTCACAAAAGATGTTTGATAACCTCAGAGATCAGAACAACACAACACATAGCCATAAGATGTTACTCCTTCTTTCATTATCTTGAAAATGTTCCAGCATCACTGGCAAGTACATTCATGGCTCCAAGGGAGCATTCTAAGATACAAAGAACAACTGAGCATTGAGCTCCTGAGAACAACTGAAAGTAAAATGCTAACTGCAAAGAACTTAAAAATGGTATGCTTCTATTACTTGCTGGACTGTAAAATCATCAATTTTTCCAACAATTATTATGGCGTCAGACTTCTTATTTATACACAAAATTTGACCTAAAACTTGACCTAATCTACCTGTACATTTTCCAAATATAATACATTATTCATGGCTGGTACTACCTGCACCACTCACAATCACCTTGATATGTGCAAAGGTCTAACAAGATAGAAGAAGAAGATAAGGGGAGAAATCTAGAATAATCGGCCTAGAGAAGAGAGTCGAGGTACTAATGGAAGAAATCTGCTTGTCCCGGTAACCTAGGAAACGTGCCTCATAAATGAAAATTATGGCTCCCTATCTTCGATGTGCACCAGGTAGTTAATACAGGAGTAGTGCCTTGGGAGAATCATCTGTCAGAACCATCTCTTCCACTTGACATACCCTTATCTAGATCACCTACATTCTAACCCTTATTAACTGCTTGACAATGATCAGTCAGCTTCGAGGAACCTTGACATAGATCACTGTGAATGAATACAAAACTTGGACTCAGAATTCCAGAGTTCGGGAGCTTACGCCCAAAGAATAACAAATTTGTAAAGCTTCGCCCTTCTGACAAAAATATCCGGAGACCGGAGGACTTTATTGCCTTATACTCTTGTGAATGCCTCCAAGATCTAGAGGATTCCATCTTCATCTATCTCCTTTATACAAGTTTGGTGCTCCTTGGCCACCTCCAACTGTTCACCCACATCCTGGGCACCCTCTTTGAACTCTACCCCCACCTTTGCTGCATCGTGGGCTCGGATCATCATGCAAGAGAGACACGACATCTTCACTGCCAGCGAAATCTTTAGTGGCAATTATTCGCCAATTGGCGAATGTCGCATGTCCGCGAGTGGGGAATTGGCAATTTTTTTTCATATATTAGGTTGACCCTATCGCCCAACAATTATTAATATTGGGACCAATGCCCGAGCCCATCGCCCATTGCTTTATTTAATTTTCTACTTTTCTTACACATCATCGCCAATGGAATCTAATTTTTGGTCCCTGTAAATTTTGAAAATTTGCCTATAATTTATACGTGACCCAAATGGATGGCCTATATTTGCCAATAGTTTTATACATTTATATTTATAGGCCACCCCAAATATTCCTGGCATTTTGTGGACGTGTGTCTCAACCCGACCCAAATTTGCTAACTTTATTAATCATTCCTTCGTATTGGACAACCCATAATTGCCTCGCAAATAACGCAAGACGTGTTAAAATTACGCTGGCTTCACCAAATTTGTATACCTTGACCTAGTACCTCCTGCCAAATTCGCCAAATAAGGATAGTATACAATTTTTTGATCGATAGCAAAGTTTTAGACTGTTGAGTGCAACTGCATACTACATTGGCGAGTAGCGACTGCAATTTAATTTGAGGCAAAGGCAAGTGATACTTATTCTACGACTCTCTAATTTTGAGTTCATTACTATTTAGTGGTAACTAGTAATGAGTGTTCCAAGTTCATTACTATTTAGTTGTAATTGGTAACCAGTTAGGGAACACTGGTGACAGGGAGACCTTAGACATGATTTTAGGGCCAATAAATCCAGAATCATATTTATATATATTATAGTCTATTGTCACTTCTTCAATAATTTAACATTTTTATTTTTGCAGTGGAAGTCATTGGAGAATGGAAATGTCGAACAAAAATAAGGGTAAGGCTCCTGCAACTGGGGAAATCCAAGAGAGGTTAGAAAAATGCAAAACCTTATCATCGTACTTTGGTCATGGTGTTGGAAATGTTTCTGTCCAAAATCGGGAAGTTGCTTCATCACAAGTAGATTTTGAAGATTCACAACCTAAAACTACATGACATATTGAAGAGGTAGGTGAACCTGATATCTCAGATCACGATGAACTTGAAGAGGATTTTTAGTTAAATACCTAGAGTAGCCATAATGATATAATCGACTTGGATGAGACTGAGAATGTCAGAGATGATGATGGTGTAGGGAAAAATAAAAGAAAAAACAATTCAAAAAATGATCAGAAGTGGGAGTTGTCGAGGAATTTTCAAATAGAATGGGTGTCAAAGTATCCATTCATTGAACTAGTGGACAATCCAATTGAAGGTCAACCTCTGGTAGAATGTAGATGTAATATTTTCACCAAGATAAATAAGAAGGAAAAGAGGTTGCAGTTAAAAATCGACACCATAGAGAAGCATATGGGTAAAGTTTACAAAAAGAAAACCATAGATGGAGTTGAAAAATTAGTGATAAGATGGAAAACAAAGGATGAATCTCTAAATGTTAGGAATGCAGAATTATATGAATTTCATCTAAATATACAAATGAAACCTGCTCAAGTTAAAGGCTCTATTGAAGCTTGTTTTGGAAAAGCATTGGAAGTAGAACTAATGAGAAAAGTTGTTTAGTTAAGTGTTGTTTTTAATATTTTGAGCAGAGGGTGTCCTATGACAGACTACCCATCATTTAGTGCTTTATTACACTTTCTAAAAGTTCCTAACTATCCTAACAGTCATTGGTCAGTAAATAGTGGATGGGAATGGGCAAGTTGTCTTGCCGATGTTGAAAAAGAGGATCTAAAGGGAAAAATTAAAGAGTCAAATTTTATTGTGTTATGTTTAGATGAGGTTACAACAGTAGATAATACTTCATGGGTATGCATGCATGTTTATACTATACACAATTTTGTCCGCCAACCTCATCTACTAACTATTGCTAAAATGAAGGATAATGCGACAGCTGAAAATCTATTTGAACTAGT